>JAKCPI010004210.1:0-134793 GCA_023213315.1 Euborellia annulipes
AAATTTATATTCTCAATTTGTTATTGAAATCTTTGAAGACCACTTTACTCTTTGTGCTTCATAAGAAGGATCGGAGATATAGTTGCCATCGTATCAAATATAAATATTTTTTTCTTTTGTTTATAAAAAATCTTGAATTCAAATGTACTGTACTGTCGGAAACTAAATATAAGATTATGTCGACACAAAAAATCTGGTGCGACACAAACTTTTGATTACACAGTAAATAAGAAAAAAGCCCCGAGAAAAATTCCTTCAGATTCTTAAGTAAAAATGGCCTCTGAATCCAAAATACATCTCGTTTTCCCCCAGCACGTACCGGCTTCGGGGTAGCCCCCTACGTATTTCCACTCCTTTTGGTTAATTATAGGGACACGAAAAAAATTTGAGATGAAAAGGAATATTTTAGCCTTAACATTTCTTCAGAAGGTCTAGAGAAGTGAAAAGTTAAAAACATTAAGATTATGGTCTCAAGGGGGGATGTGGGGGAGGATTTTGTCCCCTTAAAAATGCAAAAAAATCATTAAAAATGATCAATTTTTCTGATTTTTCCCACTTTTTTCACTGATTTTTCATATTCCAGCCGATGACCCATATCACCCTTCCCCAAATATCCCTCAACTAAAAAAAAATATATAGGACAAAGCGGGTGGGGTGTGAGCGATTCCGAAGCCCTTGCAAGAAGAATTTTTTCAATTATTGACAAGAAATAATTTCTACCCTTTAGATAAAATATGGAAATATTGAAGGACATAGAAGAATCCGTATATTTAAGTTTAAATTTGTAAAGATCAGCCCAAAAAAATGAAAGTTAGCCGCATATTTGCCAATTTTACCAAATGAGCTGTGAATCTTCCATCTTCTTGCAAGGACTTCAGAATCGCCCACACCGCACCCGCTTTGTCCTATATATTTTTTTTAGTTGAGAGATGTTTAAGGGTGTGAGGTGGGTCTGTCAGCTGGAATATGTAGAAAATCAGTGGAAATTGGGAAAAATCGAAAAAATCGATCATTTTTAATTTGCATTTTATGACAAATCCCTCCCCACATTCCTCCCTTGATCCAAATGTTAATGTTTTTTTACACCACTTCTCTAGACCTTCTGAAGAAATGTAAAGGCTAAAATATTCCTTTTCATCCATCCAAATTTTTTTCGTGTCCCTATAATTAACGAAAAGAGGTGAAATAAGTAGGGGCTACCCTCCGAAAACGGTACGTGCTGGGTGAAAACGAAGGTCATATTTGGATTCAGGAGGTCATTTTACTTAAGAATCTGAAGGAATTTTTTCGGGGCCAGAAAAAAGTTTCATTTTGTTGCACAGTGAAAGTATATCGAAGGCAGAAAGTTGTTTGTGCCGCACAGCCTGTGCGACCAATCACACCAGATTTTTTCTTTTATTCTATAGCTATTGATAGATTTCGGTGAACTCATGTTGTTGCGGAAATAGGGGAGAGGGGGGACATTGGGACACGAGGCACATTGGGACATTCGAATTTTAGCGCTACTAAACGTAAAGTTAGATTGTACTCTTTGACCATTAGGTGCATTAAGTACCCATTTTATTATAGGAAAAATTTTAAATTGCTACGCCATAGCTAGTTACACGTTGCTACATCATATTTGTCCTGCGTTGTAAAAAAATCGGAAATCGTTTGAGGTCGATTATTTTCCATATGAACGTTTGAATTAAGACAGTTGAAATATTAGACGATAAGTGACTTGTTTAATTTTACTATGTCGGTACATGCAGATTATTTATTTTAGCTATTTGTATAGCCTCATTTTGTTTATAAACATGATTGAGGTAGATTGGGACATCTAGCGAGAGGCACATGTGGACACTAATAAATAAGAAATTATATATAATATTTAAGATATTATATTGTGGACAGGGCCGCAGACAGACTTGACGGGCCCCGGGGCTACTTACCAAAATATACCAAACTAATGTGGTACTTTATTTGAAACCTCTCGCGTATTAATCTAATTTCAAAAGACTTTCCGATGAGCTAGAGGTGGGAAAATTACTTAAGGGTTTAGCTTCTGATGACGCTAATCATCAGTTGTCAAATAAAAATATACCAAACTAATGCGGTACTTATTTGATGCCTACGCTTCCTTAATACTCTCATAATAAAAAAGACTAAAAAGTTTAAAAAATAAAAAATATAATAAAAACTTTAAAAAACGCTTTTATTTAAATCGAACTAAAAAATTGTTCTTGTTAAAATTGTTATCATATTTATAACTTTAAAATAAAAAAGCGTGGGCCGCCTTTAGCTTAATAGCTTAAGGAATTGTTCATAGCCTCGAATAAACTTCGAAGCGCCCACGCTTTTACTATTATAAATATTCAACAATTTTAACAAAACAATTGAATTAAATTATTTATCGCTTTTTAGTTCGGATTTAAATAAAAGCATTTTTTAAAAAGTTTTTTTTTATTATATTTTTATTAGCTATCCTGAGTCGTAGAAAAAGATTGATTTGAGATTAAAAGGCCCGGGCTCTCTGAGGAAAAAATTCAAGAAAATGATTTTTTTTAATTGAAATTTTAACCATGAAAATTATTTTTTATTAGAATTTTAAGGTGGGAGCTCAATGGGCCCGGGCCCGGGATAGCCCCCCCCTGCCTCCCTGTCTGGGTGGTCCTGATTTGTGTAATATATCTGACCTGATATATAGATTGATATTGTAATCCTACTAATTGATTTTTAATTTGTATTTTTTTTTCTCTTTTTTAAGTGAATCGTTTATTTCAGAAACCACCTAGTTGACAAAATTTCAAATCATGTGTTTTTGGTGTTACTGTACAATTACTACAACAGTTAAGAGTGAACAAGATAAAACTGCTTTGGCTATTTTTATATATCAACCAGTGGCGCAATTGTGGGGGGCCCAGGGGGCCGCCCCCCAAAGCCTTCTCCAAAACAAAATACCTATATTGTTTTCCCCTAATGATTTTTTTTTATAATTATTTTATTAACTCTCATAAATTCTAAAATCTTAACAAAAAACTTATAAAATAATTGAAAAAATCTCTAATAATGACGAATTTTGTATTAAAAATTATTTTTTATTTCGAAAAAAATTTTTTTTTTTATTTGTTTTTTTTTATTTATAATTATTATATTATCTAAAAAAATTTCTCCACTTTAAGTTTCTTGATGGGGGGGGTTTGTAAAACTCTTGGACCCCCCCCCCAAGCAGAAAACTCCGGCTACGCTACTGATATCTAAGGTAACAAAATTGTTTAAAATAATAAAACTGCATTATTATTTACACTTTAGATTAAAATTGGGGCATACAATGAAAATGAAAAGGGGGGCGATAGGTGCTAGTCAGCCTCCAGAAAGGGGCGATGAGCCAAAAAGATTGGGAACCAGTGTGTGTTAGATTGTGCCACCTTTTATTCACCAAATTATTTTTTGTGACAAACAAATTGTTTTTGGTCTCACATCTCGTGCTCTCTTTCACTGTCCAAACCTACCTCACCCAAGAGGCAACATTGGGACAACTCATAGATTTTTTTGGAAAATTGCAAAATCTAATTCATCTGTCGGTGAATAAGCGCCAACCTTATGGCGGCAATAGATAGTGCATTTATCAATGTCAACAACATAACATTAAATGCTCAAAAATATTGAAAGCCAACACTGCCCCTACTTATTTCCACTCCTTTTGGTTAATTATAGGGACACGAAAAAAATTTGGAGGGATGAAAAGGAATATTTTAGCCTTAACATTTCTTCAGAAGGTCTAGAGAAGTGAAAAGTTAAAAAACATTAACATTTGGTCTCAAGGGGGGGATGTGGGGGAGGATTTTGTCCCTTAAAATGCAAAAAAATCATTAAAAATGATCAATTTTTTCTGATTTTTCCCAATTTTTTCACTGATTTTCTACATATTCCAGCTGACAGACCCATATCACCCTTCCTTAAATATCCCTCAACTAAAAAAAAATATATAGGACAAAGCGGGTGGGGTGTGAGCGATTCCGAAGCCCTTGCAAGAAGAATTTTTTTCAATTATTGACAAGAAATAATTTCTACCCCTTTAGATAAAATATGGAAATATTGAAGGACATAGAAGAATCCGTATATTTAAGTTTAAATTTGTAAAGATCAGCCCAAAAAAATGAAAGTTAGCCGCATATTTGCCAATTTTACCAACTGAGCTGTGAATCTTCCATCTTCTTGCAAGGACTTCAGAATCGCCCACACCCCACCCGCTTTGTCCTATATATTTTTTTTTAGTTGAGGGATGTTTAAGGAAGGGTGAGGTGGGTCTGTCAGCTGGAATATGTAGAAAATCAGTGAAAAAATTGGGAAAAATCAGAAAAAATCGGTCATTTTTAATGATTTTTTGCATTTTAAGGGACAAAATCCTCCCCCACATTCCCCCCTTGATCCAAATGTTAATGTTTTTTAACTTTTCACTTCTCTAGACCTGAAGAAATGTAAAGGCTAAAATATTCCTTTTCATCCATCCAAATTTTTTTCGTGTCCCTATAATTAACGAAAAGAGGTGGAAATAAGTAGGGGGCTCCCCCCCGAAAACGGTACGTGCTGGGCGAAAACGAAGATCAAATTTGGATTCAGGAGGTCATTTTACTTAAGAATCTGAAGGAATTTTTTCGGGGCCAGAAAAAAGTTTCATTTTGTTGCACAGTGTTATATCGAAGGCAAGAGAAAGTTGTGTGCTGTGCCGCACAGCCTGTGCGACCAATCACAACAGATTTTTTTCTTTATTCTATAGCTATTGATAGATTTCGGTGAACTCATGTTGTTGCGAAATAAATATTTCGTCCCCAAAACAATTGGTCTTCCTACGCCTTTGTACAGGTTTTAATATTTCCCAATTAGAATATTAAATAAAAAAAAAAAAAAAAAACTTTTTAACCTATGTCTAAAGTGTGAAATTTGTCAGTAGAGGAAGGAGGATTTAATTTTCTGCACACTTTTAGAGCCCAAAGGGGTCAGCTGCTAGAATCTCACCGCCTCTCTACGGATATATGACAATATTTAAATGGTAAATAATTCAATTTTATTAAAATCTCTTTTGTCAATAGATCCAAAAAAAAGTGTTGCTATTTGAATAGGAAACATTAATAACCATTGGCGGACAGATCAAATTCAAAATGGGGGTTTAATAAAATTGATTTCATTTCGTTTTTCATGAACGGCCTTGCTGAATATTAAAATATTGACTTTTTTTATTCCAAGTTTTATTTAAAAAAAAAAAAAAACTTAATATTTCTCTAGGAATAAAAAATTTAAAATTTAAATTAATGGTCAACAAATGAATTAAATTAAAATAAAAGACACAGAAGTTTTGTTTTTTCTTTATTTTATTCGAACCAACAGCGACGTTTCGGTCGTCTATGCGACCATCTTCAAAAGTAATTAGAGGGCTTTCTTTTGACTGAAACCTAGCCATGAAGATGATCGCTTAGACGACCGAAATAGGTGAAGGTTTGAATAAAATAAAGAAAAAACATAGCTGCTGAGCCTTTTATTTTATCCTACTATATATCGATTCATCTATTCGCCTTGCTGACATATAAAAATATGTATCAAGTTTTTAATTTATTTTTAATTAAATCTTTTGGCTACCAAATGATATGAATACAGTAAATGTACACCTAAACTCTAATATATATCGTAGTATTTTACTATCGTCTATACGGCCTAAGATGCAGAAAATACTAAAATAAATAGTATTAAAAGTGTAAGATGGCTGTTATTTATTAATCTTAAGGAAGTGGATTTGCAGCCAGGAGAATAAAAAACTATTTTTAATTTCTTTTGGTCGACGTTTTGGACGCCATTCGCGTCCTTCTTCGGGATTGTTAAAAAGCACACATGGATTTTGTCGTGGCATGTATAAAATATTTGAACAATATTGACAAAGGCATCCTTTTGTCAATATTGTTCAAATATTTTATACATGCCACAACAAAATCCATGTGTGCTTTTTAACAATCTTTGGTCCCAAAGAAGGATGCGATTGGCGTCCGAAACGTCGACCAAAAGAAATTAAAAATAGTTTTTTATTCTCCTGGCTGCAAATCAAGGGCGGATCCAGAGGTGTTTCTCAGGGGGGGTAATCTGGTGTGACTCGTCGCACAGCACACTATTTTTTCTTAATTTCGGCAATTTAAAGGCGCATTCTGTACTTGTTGGCCAGAATATAAATACAAATCAAATTTTTAAGTATTAATTTTTTTTTTTTAAATCTCGGGGGGGGGGGGTAATTACCCTCTTTACCCCCCCTTGTATCCGCCCTTGCTGCAAATCCACTTCCTTTAGATTAATAAATAGTATTTATTTCACTAAGACAATTTTTTTTTTAATTTACTTTAGGTTTAAATAAAATAAATATTAGATTTACCAATTTTGCGATATTATAGTTTTCTCATCATTTGTAGGTCAATTATTATTAGATATTGATATTCAATACCGGTAATGCTTTGAAATTTTTTTAATCTTTTACTGATATTGTGAGTCAATATTTTTTTAGTTATATTTTTACTGACGGATCAAGCTTTAAATAATTCGTATACTGGATTATATCAGTCCTATATTCTGCAGCAGTAAAATATTCTTTTACAACCCGGGTCGAAAAATAACTGCTCTTTTAATCCTCAGAAAATCGCAAGAACTAGTTATTCCTCAAAAAAGCTTGTTTAGAGTAATAGAAAAAGTGTGGTTCCACTACGAGTAATTGTCGTTTTGAGTAAAAAAAAAAAAAAAAAAAAAACCGTAGTAGAAATTGAGGAGAAAGGAGGAGTACTACTGAGTAGTTAAACCGTAATAATTGGTGTTAAGGAGAGGTGAGGAATTTTTAAGCATAATTAAATAGGCTAATTACACTATTTATTAAAAACGAGTAGTAATGAAAATAGATGTATAACAGACACTGAGGAATTAAACCGTAAATATGATAAGTAAATCCATAAAAGAGAGAAGAAATTGGCATTTTGGGATATAAATGAGGACTAAGCGAGTAATTGTGAGAACTATAAACAGCATTTAGGAGTAAAATAGCAGTTATTTTTCGACCCGGGGACGACATAATCGTACCAAAGCAATAATTCCTTTTCCTTACTATTTTACTATTCTTCATATACGTTTACTAATGTTCTGTGAAGAACGTTAATAATAATATTTCAATAAAATGTAAGAGTGTGGATGCAGTCCAATAATTATATTAAGAAAATTAATAATAATATTTCAATGTTTTTGAATTATAATGACTTGCCTCCAAGAATTCAAAAATACTTTCTGAATTTTCAATAAATGAATCGACTTTTTTCATTTTAGATTTTTTTTTTATTCATAACTCTATTTAAATTTTCCGTTTGTAGTCAAATAATATCGTGTCATTGTCAGAATGTTTTGAGCTCTTCCAGTTTAGAGTTCAAAATGCCTAAAAAGATTTTAAATATACTTTTCTTTAGTAAAATAATGGTTAGGACATATATCATTTTTCATGTTAACTTGTGGCCATTTATTTTGCTGTCGTAAAAACAATGTCGTACAAGTTTTTTTTTTTTAACAAATTGATGGTTATACAGTATTCAACAAAATGTTGTTGATTTTTAGTTAGCTAGGTAATGATTTTATCTAACAGATTATGTTTAAATAGAAAAATTCCAGTTAAATTATTATTTATATGAAATAATATTTGAAAATTATTAGTTAGGCCTATATTTTCTTTGTTTTTATTTAAATTATAGGGAAATTTTAATTTAGAAATTTTATTCAAATTTGTTTAAGATCGTTGCATAACAATGGAATAGTGTAAAAATTAAGGACAGCTGTTTAAAAAATATCGATTAACTAATTAGAAATAGGTCAATCGAGTTCATGTTCATAGGTAGAAAATAATTTTCTGTTAGGAGAATTCTTTAAATACTGTATAAATAAATATAAACATCTTTGTTTTTTAAGGATGTTGATGTTTATTGAGGTAATTGAGTTACATGCAGGATAAAATAAAAGTTTTTTATTTTTTCTTATCGTCGACGTTTTGGTCCTTTTCTCAGAATGAATAAGTTACTTATGTTTATTACACATGCAAGTATAAAAGTTGACAACTTATTCGATTTGAGGAAGTGCGCTGAAACGTTGAAGATAGTAAGAAATAAAAATATTTTTTATTTCATCCTTGACAGCCTGCAACCATATTATCAAATGAATAAGAACTAAATAAAAAATCTGGTGTGACTGGCGCACAGCACACAACTTTCTCTTACCTTCGGTAATCGAAAGTTGTGTACTGTGCTTGTCACACCAGATTTTTTGTGTCGACATGTATTTAGTTTCCGACAGTAGGGTACAATTGAATTCAAGATGTAAAATTTATAAGTATGGGAAAATATTTATATTTTGATACCATGGCAACCACTCCTATCTTTTCTATGGAGTACAAGAGTAAAGTGGTCTTCAGAAGATTTCAATCACAAAATGAGAATATACATTTTATAGAGAAACTAAAAAATAATTGATTTTTGAATTTTAAAAAAAATCGTTGGAGCAAATTTTGAGAAAATCGAAAAAAACTGAAAAAGTGAATCAGTAAAGTGCTAGTACTCTTTGGTCGATTTTGTTCAAAAGCTTCGTGTCACGTCCCATGGGGGTGCCTAACTTAAATATAAAATTTCAACTTCCTAGCTCTTTTCGTTCTTGAGATATTTTGTTCACAGACACACAGACAGACAGACAGACAGACACACAGACACACACACAGACAGACCATGTCGCAAAAACCACTTTTTGGATTCAGGGGACCTCAAAACGTGAAGATCCATCAAAATCTCGACATCGAATTTTTGACATGAATCCAATACTTTCTCTCTCTATATATATTACATATATACATAGGTAAGAGAAAGTAAAAATTATCAGTACACAAAAAGTTGCTTTACTTTTGGTAAATTTTTAAAAAATTTTGTTTTTAAATAAATAATCGTGCTAAACGTCAAGGGTTCCCGTCCTAGGTGAAAATTTTAATTCAATTGAAATAAATAGAGAGTGGCCTAAATGGTCTCAGATGCCGAAAAAAAGAATATTCAGAAAAATTGTGGGGCTAATGGATCCTATGGCTATATTTATATCCATGTTCCATTTTTTCCTAACAAATTGCATGAGTTTTTGTCTGATTAATTTCATTTTTATTATTGATAAAATTTAGTTTTTTACTTTCTCTAAAGTTATTCGAAGTAGAAAAATTTTGAAATTATCAAAAAATTCATCATCGAGATTTTGATAATTTTCAATATTTTATTTTGTTTGTCATCCCGTTTACCCCATCTTTCGCCTTATACCTACTACTCTTCTTTTCTTCTCTTAATTTTCTGAAAAATCATATCTATTGTTATTTAATAAGAATTTAATTTAATGTAATATATTAATTAAATATGGTATTGTAAACGTGATTAATTATTTCAAATGAAATATTTAGTATGGATGGTTAAGGAACAGGTGAGAGGTGGGGATGATTTATTTTGGATTGTGGGTAAAGTAAACTCTTAAGTCAGTTGGGTTTAGAAGCGGAATTGATTCAAAGCAAACAGTGACAAAAGGGCGGTGGGGCGCACACACAATACGACGCGGGGTCAGGGGTCACAGAGGTCATGTGTGGGTCACCCGTCTGTCCCAGTGATCCCACTTCAAGGGTAGAGGCTTTTTCTATTAAATATTTCCTTCTGGATTTTATTTTCTAGAAAAAAATAAATGCGAAGAAACTACTACTACTATTTTTTAGAAGGGATTTTCATAAAAGGAGAAAATATTGGCGTCAAAGGTTTCAATACTTTCTTTGCGAATCCATATAAAAGATTACTTTTTTTTCTCTGTCAGTTTCAGAAACCATTCCCAGAATTTTTCTATGATTCATTTTTTTTTTATTAAAAAAATAATAATAATAATATGGCTTTTTTTTAATGGTATTTCTGATTTAACTACTATCTATGTTCATGGGCGTAGCCAGCGAGGGGCAGGGGGACCAATGCCCCTCCCTGTCTTGTCCTGAAAATTTTTTGTCTTTTAAAAACAAATAGATATTTTTCCCATTGTGAATTTTTTTTTCAATAAGCAGGAAAATAATTAATAATAATAATAAATAAATATCAATCTATGTATTTATTAATTGCATACTCCTCCCCCTTCTCGTCCAAACGGTGATTGCCCCCTCCCCCACCCCTAACAAGATGTCTGCCTCCGCCCATGTCTATGTATTATATAATATGAAAGTACTACACGTATCTATCTATAGTCTGTCTAGATGAAAATGATCTAAAGACAAAAATTTCAATAATTAATTACAAAACAAATAAGGGAAAAATTGATCATTATTTTAAACTTAAAAACAATTTCAAGAAATATACCGTAAAAGAAAATTGAAATATCATTTTTTTAATTAAATAGATGTATAAAATCTAATTTAAATAAGAATAATTTCCATAAATATGAGATTTTTAAAGCTTAGGTAGATAAAAAAATATTTTTAATGTATGTTTGATAATGCTTTTTTTATTTAAATACAAGATTGAACAGAAAAAGATTTCAATTTGATTTAAATTAATTTTGTGAAAATGTTAACTTAGGAGCTAAAGCCAAATGAGGGCCAGAATGCCGATTATGAGGATGCTAATATTCGTATTTTCATTTTTTCCCTAACCACTCACAACAGTCAAGCTTTGGGTGGGATTTTAGTACTTTTTAGTGGTATCTATCTGTACTTGTCTCATCAGATTTTTTTTTAAATCTATGAAAAATATTTCTGTATCTCTCCGTCTGAGCTAGTGATATTTTAATATAAATTTGATGAATGAGTGTATATTTATTTTTAGGCCTCCTATCAAAGAAAAAGCTAAAAATAATTTTAGCAAATAATTTAAAAGAGTGGTTTAGGGGCCTTTATTTTAGTGCAGTGTTGTATCTGCCTAGTTGCTTATATTATAGTAAATTAACTGTTTACGACGTCAAAATTAATTAACCACGAGCAAGAAATTGTTAATTTTAGCTATATAAATAACAAAGTAGAACAAACTAAATATATTAAAAAGTTTTTGGAAGTTGAGATTAAATTAATTATTAAGAATTTAGAGAATGTAATTAAAAATACTAATATTTATTAGTATTTTATTTTAGTAGTAGATTTATTATAATAAATACATTCTCTATTATCTGGGTACAAGCGAATTAATAAAATCTGGTGTGGCTGGTCGCACAGTACACAACTTTCCCTTACCTTCGGTAATCGAAAGTTGAGTACTGTGGCTTGTCTCACCATGTGTCGACTTGTGTCGCTTGTGTCGACATATATTTAGTTTCCGAGAGTAGGGTACATTCGATTTTCAAGATGTAAAATTATATGTGAAAATATTTATATTTTGTTACCATGGCAACCATTTCTCCTATCTTTTCTATGGAGTACAAGAGTAAAGTGGTCTTCAGGAGATTTCAATGACAAAATGAGAATATACATTTTAAAGAGAATCTAAAAAATAATTGATTTTTGAATTAAAAAAAAATCTTTGGAGCGAATATAGAGAAAATCGAAAAAAACTGAAAAAGTGCATCAGTAAAGTACTAGTACTCTTTGGTCGATTTTTTCAAAAGCTTCGTGTCACGTCTCATGAAGATGCCTAACTTAAATATAAAATTTCAACCTCCTAGCTCTTTTCTTTCTTGAGATATTTTGTTCACAAACACACACACAAGCAGAAAGACACACACACACACACACAGAGAGAGAGAGACAGACAGACAGACCATGTCGCGAAAACCACTTTTTTTGGATTCATGGGACCTCAAAACGTGTATATCCATCAAAATCTCGACATCGAATTTTTGACATGAATCCAATACTTTCTCTCTCTCTATATATTAATATATATAGAGGTAAGAGAAAGTAAAAAATATAGTCTATATATAAAGTAAGAAAAGCAAAAATTATAATATTAATTTGTTAAAATCAAGTAGCTTTTTTTTTTTTTTAAACACACTTTTTTCCCATTCACACACATATACAAGGGCGCCGGAACAAATTTGAATCAGCGGGGGAGAGGGAGGGGGGGGGGGGCAAAAAATTTTTTTTTAGAAAATTAAAATAATTTAACATGTTCAAATAGTATAAAACAAAAACAAATATTCTATAAAACTTTAAAAATTTTAAATAAAATAACAATTTTAATAAAATTAAAATTTTAAAAAATTTGCTAGTGATTTTATCAAAAACTTTTGGAAAAAAATGAATTTCTTACTCTTTTAATTTTTTTTAATTTAGAAGATTTTATTTTTCAAAAGTAAAAATATATCATTTTTAAAAATAAATGAAATAAAAGAAGACATATTGCCCCCCTCTGCTCCCCCTATAGGATGCCAGGGGAGGCAATGTACCCTTGCTCCCCCCCTCAGTTCCGGAGCCTATGTACATATATACACAGTCTTTTGGGCAACTTAGGCCATATAAGGCTTTTAAACGATAACTGTTATTATGAAAATATATATATATTGGGGTCCAGGCATTCTATTTAAGCCAAAATCAAGTACCTGTCTAATAAAAGTCAGATTATGAAATCTATAAATAATAGTCAGGTCTTTTTCTCGTGTTTTTTTTTTTGGTCCACATTCAAAAAAAAAGAAATTTTCATCTAAATCTCCAATTTTTTGCTCAATCGCAATTCTCTTCTCTCTATATGCGTGGTTCTTTTTATTTTTTAATAATTTTTTTAAATTTTTATTCTCAAAATATTCAGTAACCTATTTCCGCCTTCAAGCTTTCTATGTTTGAATAAGTCTTTTATCCAATATCTTTTTTCTAGTGCTTTTTCTTTCTTTAATAAGTAGTAGAAAATTATGAATGCAGTACATTTTTTTCTTATTAAATCACTCATTTTTATTAACACAATGACAAAAAATTAAAAAAGGTTTTTGGTTCGAGTTGTGTGTGTGTTGTTGTTTGTGGGGGGTTTTGTTGTGTTTTTGTGGGATTTTTTTTGTTTGTTTCTCCTTCTTTTCTATGGAGGGGTGTTTTTTTGGGGCGGATTATTTGGTCATATTGTTTTGATTTTATCAAATCGTTGGCGTTTTGAGAAAATCGAAAAAAACTGAAAAATTTTTTGGGTTTTGTTGTTTTTTCCGGTCGGGGGTGTTTTTTATATAAATTTCACCTCATACTTTCCTTTTTAAGTACCCCCCCCCCCCCCCCCCCCCCCCCCAGCCTTCGTTTTTGGGGGCTCTGTCTCATCTCGTCGTTTGTTTCTTTTTTTTATATAGGTAAGAGAAAAAAAAAAACAATGAAAATATTAATTATATTTTTAATTGCGCCCAAATAAATTAACTTGAAATTTGTGTCAAAAAATATTGAATGACGGAACTAACGTCCACACATAAATAGCATGCGGCGCAAATCCCTTTGATATTCTTCGAAAAACCGACAAGCGACGAATCGTGGGCGTTGAATGTGACGAAAAATATTGTGTCGTTTTCGTGTACCGCACAGGTCTACACTTGTTAATTTCCGGGGAATATATTTTTATTTTTTATAATAGATAATTTATAATAGTTTTATTGGTGAAGGTCGAGGGTCCGGTGGCCTGGTGCAATGGACAGCACAGCATGCCTATGCCTCGGAAAGGCGTATATCCTGGGTTCGATTCCCGGGGGCCATGGGATGTTTGGCCTCGCCAATAAAAAAAAAACACTCACAGTCTTGTTGAAAATATTTTCGTTGAACGCATTCGGCGAAAATATTTACAAGTGTGGACCCACCTTAATATATCGGCGGAAACTAAATATAGGTCTATATAGACACAAAAAATCTGGTGTGACAAGCACATACTTTCTCTTTCTCTTACCAAAGGTAAGAGAAAGTTGTGTGCTGTGCGACCAGTCACACAAAATTTTTTATTTAAATAATTAAAATTTATAAAATGGACATTAATTTTTATTAGCATGATACATAGGCATATTAATTTTACCCTTGCCCATTTGGCCATGTTGCCACAGTTTAAACAAAAATGGGTCTCTATTTGTCCCCAAACAGAAACTTGCTGGTTTGTCCCCTATCTAGTTTAGAATAATATTGCAGCATCCCGGGGGATGCTGTTTTCAGAGCCCATGAATGTCAAATGGGGAGTAGAGTCAAACGACATGATAGAGCGTGGCCTCAAAAGGTGACAAATATAAAAATAGAGTATTATATTTACTATATTAATGTATGTATATATTAATAAATTCAGAGTTTACTTAACTAATTATAAGCTCGGAATATTAAAGAAGATATAAAATTAAACAAGAGAAAAATCGTAAATTGATCACATCAAAAGGGAAATGGAAACATGTGAATTTTATTAATTTAAAAAAATATATTTTATTCATCCGAAGATTTAAATTTAAATTTTTGACCTGATTAATTAATTAAGATTCAACAGTTTTAGGAGAATTAGTGGTGGGAAGTGCCCAAATGAAAAGGAAATGGCAAAAATGAATTCAAAATATGATTGCAAAAAAAAAAATTCAAGTTAAAAAGAATTTTAAGTAAGCTTAATTAAGTCTATACAAAATAAACAAATTAATTTAGCCTCCTTTATAAAAAAAAAAAAAAAAAAAAATTAATGACTTCTAATTCAAATTTTATAAATATGGTGAAATCTTGGAAAGGCAGTCCGATGATTTTATTTAAGCCTTTTGGATACCAGATGGCTTAAATAGAAATGCCTGAACCCCCAATAGAAAATATATATTACAACGGTTATCGTCAAAGTCTTAAATGGCCTAAGTTGCCGAAAAGACTGTGTGAATGAGAAAAAAAGTGTGAATGTTAAAAAAAAAAAAAAACTTCAGAATGAATAATTAAGGCAACGGTTTCCAAACTTTTTTGATGTGCGGCCCACCTTTTCCGTAAAAAAAAACGCTAAGGTCCAGTGTATCTATGTATATAACCTACTGTATATAATTTTTATCATTCCTTTGACATCCGCGGCCCAGTTTCAATCATCCCGCGGCCCACAACTGGACCGCTGATTTAAGGCATAAAATAATGAGTTAATATACTAATACGTTAAGTTTGATGAAACTTTCTTAAATCTTTTTGAGCTAATACCAAATTATCGAAATACGCTGATAAAAAGAGAGAAAACAAGGTAAGACAAAAAAATTGGATAATACGAAGTAAATAAATAATTCAAAAAAAAAAAAAATTGAAAAAGTAAAAACGGATAAAGATAACCCAATTTTGGGTGTCGATCCATAAGTTAAGACCTCCATAAAACCTTTATAGCAAATGCAAATGGGTTTAAGGGTAGTCCAGAATACATTTTTGAAAGGGCCCGTGTCCCTCGGGACTAAGGAATATCCGGTATTTTAAAAATGTTTTTGAGTATAAGGGGGGATATTTAAAAATATGTTCGCCCCCCCCCCGAAAAAATCCTAAATAAGCTCCTAATAAATATATTCGTATTTCAAATTCCCACCCCCTCTAAGAAACAAGAATTACCATTATTCGTGGAGGATATATGGTTTGGCTCGTGATGCCATTCTTGGGCTAAAAATTTTAGAGACGAGAAAATTTTAGACTCAAATTTAAAGAAAGATGAAAATTTTAAAATTAATTTGGCTTACTTGTTAGTTACCGTGACAGCGCGGGGGAAGGGAGGGGTGGTAAATTAAATTTTGCCCCTCCTAACAAATCTCCTAGTTCCGGCCCTGCTTAGAGGGCATGTATAATGAATAATATATGTATATGGAACACACGTAGAATCTCAAAGTGGTATGAATTTGATTATTTCGGGATGAATCGATTTTACGGATTAGAAGTTCTTTTGATTCGCTTTAAAATTTTAAGTGTCTGAGAATTTCACAGAAACACGTTTGATGAGTAATAGGTACCGAAAATAGGATTTTATAAATTTTTATTTGCAAAAGAGAATAAATGAAATTGATAAAAGATGTTTACAAATCTAATGGTGTAATCAAATTAAAATTTTGTATCCAACTGACAAATTTAATTTATAAATTAAATGAAAATGTTATTTCTGCACGCAATTATTAAAATTAATTCTTTAATAAATTATAATTTAATTTTTTTTTTTCATTTGTTAATTTATTTTCTGTATAATGAATTTTCCAAAACCTAGTTTGAAAATGGGTAACGCCTTTGTGCCCTAACCTATTTTTGTCTAACCCTTTTGAAATGCAAATAAAATCAATCAATTACGTAAAAAAAATGTATATAATAAATTGATTTGTGCTTATAAAATGAGATTTAATTATTTTACGAAGGAAACTAATCAAGTTTTATTTTATTTTTTTCTCTTTTTGTTTTGAAATCGTCAATAATTTAATATAATGGATTTTATAATTTAAAAAAAAAATCTAATTCAAATAAGATTTTTTTGCAGGAAACACCATGGGCGTAGCCAGATATCTTGTTAGAGGGGGGCTAACCCCTCGTTAGGGCGAGGGGGGGGTTTGCAATTAATATATACATAGATTATTAATGATTTATTTAGATAAAAAAAAATTAAATTAATGTAGTGGATTGGGGCGTTAAAAAAAATTCCCAATGGGAAAAATATATATTTGTTTGTTTTATTTTTTTAATTTTTAGGACAAGCCAGGGGGGGGGGGGCAATGGCCCCTCCCTGCCTCCCCCTGGCTACGCCCATGGGAAACACCCTAATTGTTTACCGCCTCGTGCACCCGAAATCCTAAAATATCCATTTTCTTTTAAAGTAAAGTTAGAGCTCTTGGTTCGCGATCTAAAAGAGAAGGTTTTAAATTAAATTATAATTAAAAGGTTGAGGGGCCTTTTCAAAAGTGGAAGAAGCCCCAGAAAAATGAAGGGCGAAAATTCTTGCTTCACCTCTGTATCAGCTAAAAGTATCCATTGGCTAGGGATCTCACTCAGCCCTTCCCAGAGAGCTTTGAGACGTGATTAGAGAGATTATATTAATTAATTGATTTTTTTTTAATGAGATTGATTAATTAAGACATTTGAAAAATTTTGTCTATATGAGCAAATTTAGCCTACATCCATCTGTGTGGTTGCAGAGCTTCAATGAACTTGGCCTCTCAAAGATTTAGAGTTGTTTTTCCTATCGATTAGAGTTGTCTGGATATTTTTTACTGACACAGATAGCAACTGTCATGGTGACCATGAAGAATTGCATATTCTCGTATCTGAAAGACGCCTACTAGTTAGGCAGCCTAATTGATTTCCCACTACATACACAGTGTTTGTGTTCTATGGATCTTTTATTATAGATCACAAATTTGAACAATAGAAAAGCTTTTTAATAATTGAAGATTTGTTATAGCTGTAGTATTATGCCCAAGGCGTAACTAAGGGGGCCGGAGGCGCCCCCCCCTCCACCCCTCAGAAGATTCGTGCCCCCCTTTTCCAGAATGTCGAGGGACACAAAAATCTGGTTTGACAAGCACAGAACACTCTTGCCAAAGGGTAAGAGAAAGTTGTGTGCTGTGAAACCAGTCACACCAGATTTTTTTTTTTTTTATTTAATTTAAGGTTTTTTTTTGGCGTTCAAGACCATTTAGACCCCGTTTAGTTAGTTTGATTTTAGGATCGAAAGAGGAGATTTGTAAGTCAGACCAAAAAAAAAAAATTCCTATATATTTTGGATCAATCATGTTGGTTTTAGGCCTTTAATAAATAATTAATTCAAAATTAATTAGAGAAAAAGTTTCAAAAAATTTATAAAATTAAGGTCATATATGGGAGTGAATTGTATGCGTTTATTTTTGAAGATAGAAAATTTTATTTTAATGAAAAAAAGGAATTGAATTTCTTAAAAGATGTTATTGGTTCACTTATTTACATAGACAACAAACAAACCCCGAGTGAGTAAAATAGATCCATAAAAAGTAATGGGTTCAGATGAATTAAAATATGAATATTTAATTACAGGAAAGCTTTATCAGAGATTAGATTCAGATTAAAGAAAGGGGAAAAAATAAACAAAAGCTCCATTAATTATTTGATCTGGCAGTTTGTTTCAAGTTCTTACTCTCCAATTTATTTTTATATTTTGAAAAAATCTTGAATTCTGATCAAATAAAATTTATGTAAAATGAATTAGTTGTTCAAAAGTCCAAGGGGTAAGGGTGTGGCATATTTATTTATACGGGAGATATGTTTGACTTTGTTTGTTTGATATAGGCCTATATAATAGTTTAGAATTATGAACCGATTTAAATACTTGTCTATGTTATAAACCTCTTAGTGAATAATTTTCCAATTAAACATACTGTATTTGAAGAGTTACCGCGGGAATAATCAGACGAAGAAAGAAGAAAATGAATATAAAATTTGATTAAATGTCTTTCAATCTTGTTACTTTCTCTTACCTCTATATATATGTTAATATATATAGAGAGAAAGTATTGGATTCATGTCAAAAATTCGATGTCGAGATTTTGATGTATATACATGTTTTGAGGTCCCCTGAATCCAAAAAAGTGGTTTTCGTGACATGGTCTGTCTGTGTGTGTGTGTGTGTCTGTCTGTCTGTCTGTGTGTCTGTGAACAAAATATCTCAAGAA
Organism: Euborellia annulipes; assembly: GCA_023213315.1. Taxonomy (NCBI): domain Eukaryota; kingdom Metazoa; phylum Arthropoda; class Insecta; order Dermaptera; family Anisolabididae; genus Euborellia; species Euborellia annulipes. The sequence continues at coordinate 18,577 of JAKCPI010004210.1, forward strand.
CGAAAAGAGCTAGGAGGTTGAAATTGTATATTTAAGTTAGGCACCCCCATGGGACGTGACACGAAGCTTTTGAACAAAATTGGCCAAAGAGTACTAGTAGACCTACTTTACTGATGCACTTTTTCAGTTTTTTTTTCGATTTTCTCTAAATTTGCTCCAACGATTTTTTTTTTTTTATAATAATTCAAAAATCAATTATTTTTTAGATTCTCTTTAAAATGTATATTCTCATTTTGTCATTGAAATCTTCTGAAGACCACTTTACTCTTGTACCCCATAGAAAAGATAGGAGAAATGGTTGCCATGGTAACAAAATATAAATATTTTCCCATACTTATAAATTGTACATCTTGAAAATGGAATGTACCGTACTGTTGAAAACTAAATACATGTCGACACAAAAAATCTGGTGGGACAAGCACAGTACACAACTTTCTCTTACCTTCGGTAATCGAAAGTTGTGTGCTGTGCGCCAGTCACACCAGATTTTATAATTTCTGATGACAAATTATTAGCAAATTCCTATCAGTCATAAATAAGGAGGAAGGCAAATCACAGCTATTTAGCAAGCTTTGAGACATCAAACTCCTGTCACACAAAGTCATTCATCGTCACGTACACACAAATATAATATTCTTGAGCAAATATAACTAACACATATTCATCATTCCTATACCAAACGTCGCGGGTTCGGACCCAGGCAGTCCGATGATTTTATTTAAGCCATTTGGATACCAGATGGCTTAAATAGAAATGCCTGAACCCCAAAATTGATATATTAATTACAACGGTTATCGTCTAAAGTCTTAAATGGCCTAAGTTCCCGAAAAGACTGTGTGAATGTGGGTGTGAGTGTGAGTGTGAATGAGAAAAAAGTGTGAATGTTTTTTTATCTATATTCAACATTCTTGCCAGCTGTCTTTATATTTATTTATTTATTGTAATACAGTAATAAGAACTTTTCCGTTCTGCTGTCTTTATCTTCAAAGCCATTTAATTTTCTGCTATATTTATTTTTTTTTTGTCTTATACTTATTCCGTGAGGAGTACAGCGAGGGTCTATATAAAAGCACCTCCGTGCGTTTTCTAATGTGATTGTTAATTTCTTTTTTATTGAAAAATTTTGTGATTCAAAAGTAGAAAATATATTCCAATAAAGATTTCCATCTTCTTTTATAAAAATCTGGTGTGACTGGTCGCACAGCACACAACTTTCTTTTAACTTTGGCAAGAGAAAGTTGTGTTCTGTGCTTGTCACACCAGATTTTTTGTGTCAACATATATTTAGTTTCTGCCAATATATTAAAATTCAAGATTTAAAATTTATAATGGGTATTTATATTTTGTTACCAGGTTTCTCCTTCTTTTCTATGAAATACAAGAGTAAAGTATGCTTCAAAAGATCTCCAGGGCAAAATGAGAATATACCTGGTACATTTTAAAGAGAATCTCAAAAATAATTGATTTATAAATTTTAATCAAAATCGTTGGAGCGAATTTTTAGAAAATCGGAAAAAACTGAAAAAGTATTCCATTAAAGTACTAGTATTTTTTTAGCCGATTTTGATTAAAAGCTTATTTTCACGCCTCGTGGGGTATCTAACTTAAATATGAAATTTCAACCTTCTAACTTAGTGTTGCAAAAACCACTTTTTTAGACTCATGGTAAAATAATAATTGTTGCAAATTGCAAATTTTTGCAATGTTGCAAAAACCACTTTTTTAGGCTCTGGGTAAAAATAATTAAATAATCACATGAAAAAACGCATGGGGGTTACTTTAATATTGGTAGAGCTTTGTTTGAAAAAGTTCAGGTTTTTTCAATTCACTTGTCAATAGAAGAAAATTGTAATATATAAATTTGTGGCTAATGAATATTTTTACAATTATTGGCACTAGATATTATTTGGTAATAACTTTAGAAAGTTAAATGGTGATAAAATGTGTAGTAAAAAGTTCTAAGATTTTTAAATCAATTTTCTATTTATTTATTTAAGAGCTTTTAGAATTTAGGCCCTTGTCAGGTCAAGGGCAAAAGAAAAAGAGCACATTTAATTTAATTATTTATTTAGATAATCATGAGAAATATTTATTTTATTTTAGAGATATATATTCTCAACCTGAAAGGTGAGGAAAAACGAAAACGACCTAAAGCTTGATAAAAGATAATATAAAAAAAAAGCTGGGTTGCGAAAATGGTTGATGATCGTTTTTGAATGAAGGACTCTGAGGGTAAATGGGTTTCTAAGTATTTCAGAAAGAATTCTTCAAGATTTGAACATTTAGATGGCACGATATAAAAACAGCTTAACAGAATCTTTGTACATTGAACCAGTCTGAGGAAATATATAAATTTCGCTTTTTATAATATACAAGATTATTTGTAAATATTTTGTTAATATAACCTTGGGTTCTTAAATCAAAATTTATTAATTATTCAAGGGAACAAATATTAAATCATTTTAATTAATTAACCCCAAATTTTTATTTATTTCTTTATTTAGCTCCGATAAAAGCATATAAAAAATTTGACTTATCATAATTCTCTTTAAGTATTAGTTTAAATTTTTATTTGCTCTCGAGAAATATCATCAATCTTTGTCGCAGTCAAGTCTGGTATAATTAAGAACTGTATTTCCACTTGACATGAGAGAGGATATTGTTGTCTAACAAAAACCCTTTCATTGCTCTCTTTTCTTACGATTTGTTTTTCAGTAAAGGAATTAATCCAGAGAATGAAAATAAAGACTTTATCATATTACGAATATTTAATACTTTTTAATGGTTGATGAACAAAGTTGCTGTGTCCTGAGGCTGTATATTAAATTTATATGGAATTTATAACTTCCCTAGAATTGATATAAATAAAAATGTTATTTAAAAAGTTATAAGACAGTAATGGATAGGAGACAGAGCTTAGATTGGTGACATATCTTCTATTCCACTGAGATATGTCTTCAGTTCTCTTTATAGAAAAATCAAAAAGACTAGTAATTTCCATTCTATAAAAGATAAAAATTTACTTATTATTTGAATCTAAGATTATTTAAAGGTGAAAAAAAATTTATCACATGTTTTAAAACATTCAAAGTTGTTTTTTAAATACTTATTTAAACCCCTAATAATCCCTATAAAAAATAAAAGTAATTCCTACCCTTTTTTTTTGTAAACGAAATAAATTAAAAAATATAACACAGGGCAACAAAAAGGAACTTTTTTTTTGTTGACTGAGAATTTGAAGCCATTTCTAGGTATTTGGGTAGCTCTGATTCCAAAAATGTCATCAGTTTTGCCCCATCACGTCAGATTTTAGAGCTATAGAGAAAATAAAATTTCAATAGAAAATGTGCTCTAAAGCGGCTCTAATTTTATATTACGAAAATTTATATAATAAATAAATTTACGCCCAAATATCATTATATATAGAATAGTTTTCTATTTTACAATAATGTATATTAATTATTATCTGACTAACTCTGAGCATAAATATACCAATTGTAAATTATTTATAATACAAGTATTTTAAGTAAAAAACAACTTTATATATTTATATGTATATGTTTTAGATGGACTGAGGATGGTTTATAATAAATAGACCGAAAAGTTTCCAGCTGATTGGTTAAGCATTCAACGATTTTTATTTTTGGCTGCCTCTGCTTCCAAATCTCCTTTAATAAATAAATAACCCTTAAATGGCCTCTGTAGCCGAGAAGGGTTTAAAAAAAAAAACAATTATTTTTTAGATTCTCTTTAAAATGTATATTCTCATTTTATCATTGAAATCTTCTGAATATCACTTTACTCTTGTATCTTGTACTCCATAGGAAAAAGGTGAAATGGTGGCTATGGTAACAAAATATAAATATTTTCCCATGTTTATAAATTTTATGAACCCCCGAGTTTGGCGTAGTAGGTAGAGCGCCTCCCTCCTATACCAAACGTCGCGGGTTCGGACCCAGGCAGTCCGATGATTTTATTTAAGCAATTTGGATACCAGATGGCTTAAATAGAAATGCCTGAACCCACAATTTATATATTAATCACAACGGTTATCGCTTAAAGTCTTAAATAGCCTGAGTTGCCGAAAAGACTGGGTGAATGTGTGTGTGAGTGTGAATGAGAAAAAAGTGTGAATGTTTAAAAAAAAAAAAAAAAAAAAAAAAATTTATTCGAATGTACCGTACTGTCGGAAACTAAATATATGCCCGAGCCAGCTGGCGGGGGGCCCCCTGTCTAGATGCAAAGGGGGGGACTGGAAGGCCTCATATAGCCACAATTTATCTTGGGGCGGGAGCCTTTGGACCCCCCTAGTTAGGCCCATGCACATATTCATTCAAATATTTTTAAATCCTAATTTGGCCCTTGCTGCATTAAGTTTGGACACCTCTGGTATAGTCTGTTCTGTTAGGAAAATAATTGTTTGACTCTTGAAAAATGTAACAAAATCCCTGATAGATAGATGCTGCTTTCGTTTCGGAAGCAACGTTAAGCTCTTAAGTAAATAGTTTCCGTGCCAAGTGATGGACAGCCTATTTTTTCTAAACGGAAAATATTTATATAGGAAAGTCGAAAATATTTTCACTTTTAATGATTTATTTTATAGTAGATGAATAAAACAGTTGGACATCATGGGAGAAACAATATTTGATTTTTTTTTATTATCGGACACAAGGTTTGACGATATATATAAAAAAGTAAAAAATCTGGTGTGACTGGCGTACAGCACACAACTTTCTCTTACCTTCGGTAATCGAAAGTTGTGTTCTGTGCTTGTCACACCAGATTTTTCGTGTCTACATATATATAGTTTCCGCCGATATATTAGAATTCAAGATGTAAAAAAAAAAAAAAAAGTATGGGAAAATATTTATATTTTGTTGCCATGGCAACCATTTCTCCTATCTTCTCTATGAAGTACAAGAGTAAAGAGTCTTCAGAAGGTTTCAATGGCAAAATGAGGATATACATTTTAAAGAGCATCTAAAAAATAATTGATTTATGAATTTTAAAAAATCGTTGGAGCGAATTTTGAGAAAATGAAAAAAAAAACTGAAAAACGTCAGTAAAGTACTAGTACTTTTTGGCCGATTTTGATTAAAAGCTTATTTTCACGGCCCAGGAGGCTACAAAACTTAAATATAAAATTTCAACCTCCTAGCTCAATTCCTTCATGCTAAAAATTGTACACACACCCACCCACCCACAGACAGACCATGTCGTGAAAACCACTTTTTTGGACTCAGGGGACCTCAAAACGTATATATATCCATCAAAATCTTGACATCGAATTTTTGACATGAAGCCAATACTTTCTCTCCATATATATTAACATATATACAGAGATAAGAGAAAGTAAAAGTGGAAATCTTTTAAGTACACTTTAATGATGTGGAATCATTCGTAGCTCAGCGCCATCTATGAATCCAGGATTGTTAAAAAAATAATTTTTGCTACATATTGGTCCTATACCAGAGGCGTAGCGAAGGGGGAGCAAGGGGGGTCATCATGCTCCGGGCGCTAGTCGCAAAGGGGCGCCAAATGGTCCGCAAAACAAAAAACTGTTGGATAATTTTGTCTCAAAATTAAAGCCTAGCTTGAGCCTATGAATTTATTTATTTATTTTACTTTATTTATTTATTAATTTTCGAGTATATTTTACATATGATATTATATGATTTTCGAATGGGGGGGGGGGGCGCTAAAAAGGTATTGTGCCCCGGGCGCGAGTTATGCTCGCTACGCCACTGTCCTATACATAATTCTATCATTAAATATAATTGTTATATGTTATATAACGCATTTCTATGTAGCGCCCGCGAATGAAGACCACGGCTTACTAGCCCACCACTTTAAGAAGCCCTGCACTAGCGATCAAGATCTCCAAATGCCAAATTTTATGATAAATGTCCTTTTCCCTTCAAATGATTGATGAAAAGTAAAAAATTCTAACAAAAATAAAAGAACAATAAATTATAGCAGTTTATTATGTTTAAAAAAATGTTTATTAATGATGTCGGTTCTAGGGGAGGTTTATTTCTTGTGTACCACAGGTGGGTTCTTAAAGTCGTTCTTCTTGCCAATGTTTTTGCTAACCCAAATATAAAGCCCAAGAACAAATAGAGTTTTTTTTCCTAAATTTAGTGTAAACTCTTCAGGGATTTGACGATCCATCGTCAATTCATTAAAATAAATGAATAATGCCTAGTGACGTCATCATATCTGCAATGACGTCACAATCTGTTTTCCTAATGATCGATGACCTTTGTGGAGATGGGATCCTGAAGAAGGACTGCAGAAAGTGATTAATCAGTCCCTGAAGACTACCTATCGTAAGAAAAAACGCCTCGTTATAATTTGAGACATTGCCTATGTCATGAACATTTTTTTTTGACAATGTTTACTTCCAAAGATTTATAATTGTATTTAACAATAAAAAAAACGAGTATTTGTTGATAATTTTCGAGTCTTTTTTTTATCAAGGCAAATAACCTAAATTTAGTTCATTTATTTATTTCTTATTCGGAAAGTCAATTTATTTGATGAAAAGTAAACTAAATAATGAGTTTGTTTTTCAATTGAAATATCCAACAATAAAAAGTAAAGAATAATAACTTCTTTTACTAAAATGAAGTTGCATTTACTTACTTAATGAATAAATTAAATGATTTTTCCAATGATGTGAGTTTATCAAAAAAAAAATTTAATTAAGAAAAGAAAGCTACCATTATGCTGAAGAGAGAAGAGATACAACCCCCTTGATTGTTCTTGTTAAAAAAGTCCAAGTACAGCAGACTGTCAAAAATATTTTGAATATATCGATCGAATCCATCCCGGAAACATTTTTGGCGAAAGTGAAATTTGTGTTAATATCGAAACTATTGTTGTGTGTGGCCTGGGCAAGAATTATTGGTTGTTGTTAGAAACCAACCGAAGTTTCGGTTTCTGTTACGGTTTCTGCCAGTTTCGGCCAAAAATCCTTGTTTCGAACGTGGTTTCGGTTTTGGCCAAAAACCAGCCAAAACTTCGGCTTTGCTGAAACCTAAGTTTGAAAAGATGGGATGAGACACGTATACAAAAAAAAGAAAAAAAAAATTGAGATTCGCACCTAAAAAATAAATTCTGGTGTGCTTGGTCGCACAGCTCACAACTTGCTCTTACTCTTCGGCAAGAGCAAGTTGTGTACAACTTGCCATGCTCTTGTCACACCAGAGTTTTTTGTGTCGGGATATAATTAGTTGCCCTTAGCAGCTAAGATCCAAATTTGACCCAAAAGCGGATCCAGAGCATTTTTTCGGGGGGGGGGGGCATAGCACCCAATTTTTACTTTACTTTCAGTAATTTAAAGGTGCATTTTGTACTTGTTTACCAGAATATAAATACAAATCAAATTTTTAAGTATTAATTTTTCCTCAAAACCTGTATATTTATCAAAATCTCGACATCGAATTTTAGACATGAATCCAATACTTTCTCTCTATACATTAACATATATATGGAGAAAGTAACCAAATCAATTAAAAGTACATATTTGATTAATATTAATAGGATGGAAAATTTTAACCCTGTTGTTTTTTTATTTCCCATATGTATCAGAATATTTATATAACAAAGGAAAAATATCTAACATAACATTATATTAACAGTCTGGGGCCTGTGAACAAGATAAAAGACGCGTGTGTGAGTGAATGTTTGCATTTAATATTATATTAATTTTGTGATTTCCAATTGAAATTAACCGCACCAGCATGACTATCAAATATTCGCTGTAGATTTAATATAAATTTTATTTAAATTAACAAAATATGACGGTCTTTTAATCGATTATAGAATGTATAGAAAAGTGATCGAATTTAGTTGCCTATAAAGACAAATTTGTTATTTATCTATGTCTATGGGTAAACTATTTTTAATATAAATTAAATAAATTTTTTAATAAGAATATTTTTTTTATTTAACTAGAGTCTAGAGATACTAGCGTGTGGAAAGCCCCCCCCCCCCCCCCGGTTATTCACATATAATTAGCTATCTCAGGTATAAGGAAAGATGGTATAGAATAGGCTGTTTGGCTGTTTAACTTATTAAGGATAGGGGATGGCAGCCAGGAAAAAGAAAATCAGACAAAAACATGATCAATTTTTATCAGATTTTAATTTATTTGATCGTCGACGTTTCGGACGCTACTCGTGTACTTCCTCATGATAATCAAAATGTCAAATAAATACAGTTGGAATTCATTAGAAGGGAATTCATTAGAATGGAAATACCTCCATCTGTATTTGTTTGACGTTTTTGATTGTCCTGAAGAAGGACGCAACTAGCGTCCGAAACTTAGTCAATAAAATAAAGAAAAATCTGATAAAAATTTATCTTTTTATATTTAAGTTAAGCACCCCCCTGGAGCGTGAAAATAAGCTTTTAAACAAAATCGGCCAAAAAGTACTAATACTTTACTGATGTACTTTTTCACTTTATTTTACTCAAAGTTTGCTCCAACGATTTTGATTAAAATTCAAAAATCAATTATTTTTTAGATGCTCTTTAAAATGGATATTTTCATTTTGCCCTTGAAATTTTTTGAAGACCACTTCACTCTTGTACTTCAGAAGAAAGGTAGCAGAAATGGTTGCCATGGTAATAATATATAAATATTTTTCTGTTTATAAATATTACATCTTGAATTCAAATGTACCCTACTGTCGGAAACTAAGTATACCGGTATCTCAACACAAAAAATTTGGTGTGACAAGCACAGTACACAACTTTCTCTTGCTGAAGAGTAAGACAAAGTTGTGTGCTGTGCGATCAGTCACACCAGATTTTTTTCAATTGGATTGGCGAAAATAAAGGCTCAAACACACAGAACGCGAAATTCGCGACGCTCAGGCTACGCACGCATTTCGCGGCGAAAGGCGTTTTTGCTAAGCCACACAGGAAGCGTAATCTGGGCGTACGATCCGGTATTGTGTATATGTTTCAACAACCTTTATTTAATGAATTTATAAATATTTTATAAATAAAGTATTACTGTATATTAAGAAAGAAATAGAATATCATTGCAAAATTAGATTTTATTTAAATCTTATTTTATTAATGATAACTTTGATTAAATATTTTTCGAGGCTTGTAAATTAGAATAAGATAATACTATTCAATTACCTCGATTCGGACTTTTTACTAATCATAGATTGGCTGCCAACAAAAAACATATTTATTACAGTCTTATTAAATATAGACTATAATATAACTTTAATATTATTTACTTTTATTTAGTTAGAGGAGAAAAAACAAGTGTTTTTAACTCTATAAGTTTTTTTATTTCATTACTCATCTTGATTATTTCGCCTGTTCGCGGAGAGTTGTAAATTTGTACAACTCGAAAAAGCTGTCGCGCGAAAGAGAGCGTTTACGCCGCGTAAGTTCGCCCCCTGTGTGACGGGGATGATACAGTCTTGCCTTATACAACATTTCGCGCCCTTTCGCGGCGTTGAAAAAACGCCAAGCGTCGCGAATTTCGCGTTCTGTGTGTTTGAGCCTTAAATCGTCGCATGAGACGTGATGCGAACCTCTTGGTACACATGGCCAACGCTCTAACCACTAAACCAAGGCCTGAGGGCGGATAGCTAGTTAATTAGAACTGAAACAACCAGCCCTAAATGGCCTACGTAGTCGAGAGAGAAAAAACAAACAATATATTTAATTTAATTATAAGGACCGTCGGCCAAAAATAATTACCTTTGCGTATTATCCAGTTATTTGTAAATGTTTCGACCCCAGTGATATGAAATCATCTTCAATACAATCAATAGACGATTTGCAAAACATCTGGTGATTGTACTGAAGATGATTCCATATCAGTGGGGTCGAAAAATTTACAAATAAACGAATAATACGCAAAGGTAATTATTTTTTGGCCGACAGTCCTTATAATTAAATTGAACATCCTTACGGCCATATACAAGCAAAACAATAAATTTGTTTGTGAATAAAATATCTCATAAAGGTTCTAGTTTCACAATATAAATAGCAGTTAAGCGATAAGAAGAATTAAATAAAAATCTTGAAACTTTTAGGAATTTACGTTATTTTGAAAATACATTCTATTTTAAATTAAAATCGATATATAATTTATTTCGGTAACATGACGTTGAGTCATCCTCAGTGCCACCCCTCGACGTAATGAAAGATCGCAAATAAATAATGTGAATTGGTCCTAAAATTAAGTTGGTTTCCTTTTTCTGAAATTCTTAGTGATAACCTAACCACCACGATTGTGATTAATATTTTTTAAATAATTTATATTGTAAATTAGAGTTGGAAATCAATTAGCACCTATAAATAGAAATAAATACTTAAAAAAATAATAATTTCTAGATTGCTCCTAAGATCAAACTTCTAAAAGAACAGATCTTCAAATTGGTTGCCTATGCGACAGGCGTTTAGATTTTAATATTGTTTGTCATTGAAATTTTTTGAAAATTAATTTTGATTGTGTATTAGTGAAATATTGTGATAAAGAATTTAATTCTGCTGCATTCATTATAGTTGAAGGGAATTCAAATAACAACAGAAAGATTCTTTTAGAATTTTATTTATTTTTTTGGCGATCGAATTCGTGCATGTGTCACGCTCGTCTGGCTATGTCACATGTACGAAATCGATCGCTAAAAGATAAATAAAATTCTAAAAGAATCTTTCTGTTATTTGCATGCCCATCTACTATTATAGGAAAATTTTTTCAGTCGTATTCGATAACATACGAGTCTATACACTTTCAAACAACTTCCATCATTATAATATTTATGATCCTATGATATTTGCTTTTTTGAATCTACTCCCTAGTGGCGGGGGATGAGGGAAAAGTTTACTCTGTAAACATTTGGTCCCGCTTGTTTTAAATAAATTTTTATTGGACTTATTAATAATATTAAGCTAGTTGTAATCAAACCTGTTTCTGTCTCGCTTTTTTTTATACATGTATAAAAAATTTCAATTCCTTTTAAAATTTTCATAAACCTCCTGCCTGGCGGCATGATTATCTTTTCAAATAATTCTATTCGACCACAAGAAATAAAGGGTTTATTTATTAAAAAAAAATCGCAATACTTTCTATCTCTATTTATTTCATATTAGGTTAAGAGAAAGTAATAATCATTAGTAAATTTGAATTTGTTCTTTGATTCTATTCCTTGGGGGTGGAGAAGTTTTCAATTTGTAATAAATGAATCAACATCTAAAGAGGAATCTCGAGATGGTAGCCAGATTTTAACAAGAATTAGATCTCTTGATGGGGTGCAAAATTGTTAAATTTTGCAATTATTTGAATCAAATTTTAACTGGGATCCAACTTTATAACATGTAGGAATAGCCCTCGGGGCTTGGTGTAGTTGGTAGCGTGCCTACTTTCTATACCGAACGTCGCGGGTTCAGACCCCAGCAGCCCGATGATTTTATTTAAGCCATTTGGATACCAGATGGCTTAAATAGAAATGCCTGAACCCCCAATAGATATTATAAATAATAACGGTTATTGTCAAAGTCTTAAATGCCATAAGTTGTCGAAAAGACTGTGTGAAATGGAGTGTGAATGAGAAAAAAGTGTGAATGTTTTTTAAATAAAAAAAAAAACGTGTAGGAATATTTATAAATCTCCTTATCAACGTATAACTATTCTGATTACTGTAAAAAGTAGAGCGGAAACAAACAAAAAATAGTTAGCCTATGTTATAATATAATAAAAACTACAATATTTCTGGAAGATTCGAGTTTGATGTGAAAAAGTGGATGTCATGAATTATTTTTGTCAAGAAATTTTTGATTAATTCAACTGAATAAATACGGGCAAATAACGATTGTCATACAAAATATGCTAAGTGGGTAAATTCAAATTTTAAAAGTCAAAAAAAAAATCTTAATATTTTCAGTATATAAAACAAAAAGAAAATTAGTAAAAAAAATTTTTATAATTTGAATCTGCGAAAAAATTTTATTAATAACAAAAACAAAACAAAAATGAAATAACATGTTATTATAACAAGAGGATTTAATAAAATTTCTTAATGAAAGGATATTTGTAATAATTAACAAGTTTTTAAAAAGAAAAATGTAAAATATTTATCATCTTCTTAAAAAAGAAAACGAGCAAGTTTATGGGGAGCTTAATTTATTTCGCCTTCTCTAATTATCAGCATTAAAAAAAAATGATAAATCTCTGAAATAAAAAGAAATATGGAAAATAGAAATTAATTATACATCATCTATTATTTTAATAAAGTTTCTGGTGGATTTAGAAATGAATGTATAAGGGGGTAATCAAGAGGGTATAATGTTGCTATGGCAACCAACGTAAACATTAAACGATTCATAAAGTTAGATATAAACTTTTCGATTCAACTTTCTAGATATGAAAATTGTATTAACAAATTAAATTAAAAATAATTCTTATGGATTACGTATTTTATTTATAGCAATATCAATAATGAAAATTATTTTTTTTATGACTTACAAAAATTGTTGGCGTCACGAGGCGCCGGCGCCTACAGCGTCGCCCCCGCTCCACGCCATTTGTGGTCTTATTCCTGCGATTTGACTTTATTTTTACTTTCTCCAAAAAAAAATTTATTTTATTTTTATATGATTTTAACAAGAGTTGGAACGCGACTGCCGTTGGCGACCGCTGATTGTATCCCATCACTACGTCACTCCCTTCCCCTCCACGTGTTGGTGGTGGTAGGGAGTAAAAACGCTGCTGGCGTCCTCCCATCGGCCAATCCGTGAACTAAAATCGGCAGCCAGTCGATCGTGGAATTTCCAAAGTGGGTGGAGGGGAGGAGATTGTCACGTTTATGGTGGGGGAAGCAAATATGTATGTGTATGTTGGTGTGGGGGAGATACAAACTCTGTTTTCCAAATCAATTAATTATGAAAACACACGATTTGTTGATAAGATCATGGAAGACAAACCCGAGAATGAATTTTAATTAAATCAAATATGATGTTCCTCTTCTATGGAATTCCTTGTAAACAATACCCACTTCAAACAATACAATACAATACAAACAATCGCGAATTATCTTCCATTATAAACACTAACTTGCTTGCTCGTCTATATAAGTCAATCAATTATCTCTCTATTTACAGAGAGAGTTCCAGGAAGTCCATTCGGCATTATCTTTCAATTGAAAACAAATGAATTTCAAAATATGGCCAATAAATGAAGCGAAAAAGAAATTTCGATTGGCAATAAATGTGCATGTATGTATAAGCTTCAATTTTGGGTCAAAGAGTGACAAGGGTGGATCCAGAGGAGTTTCACGGGGAGGGGGGGAGTAATCCGGTGTGACAGTGCCAGTGCCGAATTACACATTAGGCGGAGTAGGCAATTGCCTATGGGCCCCACGCTTTTTAAGGCCCCGCAACATTAGATTTTATTTTTTTTTTTCTATGTTTCGGCATCTGAGGCCATTTAGAACCAGTCCCTATTTATTAAATTTTATTTAAATTGATTGGTAGCCAATTCAATTGAAATTAATTTTTTTTACGGATGCGAACCCGCGATCCCTAAAAAAGTAAAAGTTGCAAGCATTGTAGGGGAGTATATAATCAGAATATAATAAGAATATATTAATCAAAATCGTTGGAGCGAATTTTGAGAAAATCGAGAAAAACTGAAAATGTACAACTATATAAAAAAAATTAATAAACTCAAGAATCAATTTCTTTTCAAAAAACGTCATTTTTAACCAAAAAAATTGCTATTCCCCTAGTATACGTATAGTGAGAGAAAGTATTGCGATCATGTCAAAAATTCGATGTCGAGATTTTGATGGATATACATGTTTTGAGGTCCAAAAAAGTGGGTCCCGCAAATTGGTCTGTGTGTCTGTCTGTGGATCGAGTGTGTGTTTTTGTGGGCATTTTTAACCATGAAGGAAATGAGCTAGGAAGTTGAAATTTAATATTTAAGTTAGGCACCCTCCGAACTCGCGTAAATAAGCTATTAAACAAAATCGGCCAAAAAGTACTAGTATTTTACTGATGTACTTTTTTTAGTTTTTTTCGATTTTCTCAAAATTCGCTTCAACGATTTTTTTTTTTTTTAATTCAAAAATCAACTATTTTTTAGATGCTCTTTAAAATGTATGATTCTCATTTTGCCGTTGAAATCTTCTGAAGGCCAATTTAATCTTGTACTCTTGTAGCCTACTCTTGTATTAGGAAAGTGGAGAAATGGTTGCGTTATTGTCTCTATATCTCTATATGTGCATTTGGAAAATTTCGGGCCCCCCCCCTTATTTCATTTAATTTTCCCTGATTATTTCATTGTTTTTAAAAATATTTTATATATTTTTTAATGGAAACTTTCATGAATTTAACCTAGAAAATTTACAAAAAAGATTTTCATTTTCTTTTTTAAAAACAATGAAATAATCACAAGTAGAAATCGCATAGATGGGACTTAATATTGTCCCTCACTGTACACTTTGATGATGTAATTCAATTTTTTTACTTTTTTATTTTTATTAATTTGATGAATATAGGCCTAATAAAAATAGAAAATAATTTTATTGTTTTTTTTATTATTATTATTATTTGCTCCATTTGATTGTTTCTGAGAATAATGGGTAACATCATAAACAGGTTTTATTTTTAGACGATGGATGGACAGAGAGTTAGCTCTCTTTGTCACTTGCACTCATGAATCTCCCTCTCTTTCTATTTGAGAGAATAAATCTCAATGCATTAATCCAATACATTTTATTTACTTTTTACTTATGAAATGCAAGTGGCCAAGTTTGAAACTAAGGAGCTATGGAAAACTAAATATACCTCGACACAAAAAATCTGGCGTTGGTAGCACGATGTACAACTTTCTCTTACCAAAGAGTAAGAGAAAGTTGTGTGCTCTGCTCGAGATGTCAAAAATTCAATGTCGAGATTTTGATGGATATGCACGTGTGTGTGTGTGTGTGTGTTCAATTTTAAGCATGAAGGAATTGAGCTAGGAGGTTGAAATTTTATATTTAAGTTAGGCACCCCCGTACGGCGTGAAAAAAAGCATCAGATTTTTATAAAAAAAAGTTAATATAAATTAAGTGGCTGATTTACAGATTTTAATCAAACTTTAATTTGTCAATATCTCGAAACTAGTTTTTTTTTTTTTTTTTTTTTTAACACTCACACTTTTTTCTCATTCACACTCACACTCACACAGTCTTGTCGGCAACTTAGGCCAATTAAGACTTTGACGATAACCGTTATTATTTACAATATCTATTAGGGGTCCAGGCATTTTTATTTAAGCCATTTGGTATCCAAATGGCGTAAATAAAATCATCAGACTGCCTGGGGTCCGATCCCGCGACGTTCGGTATAGAAGGTAAGCACGCTACCAACTACACCAAGCCCGAGGGCAAACAAATGTTTTTGCTGCTTATGACTATCTTCCACTAAGCCCTTCAATTAAAATAGATATGGGATTTCACATAGTAGGACAACCAGGAGGCGGGTTGCGCAGCTATTATTTATATTTATAAAAAACATTTTGCATTATTTTACTTAAATAAAATTTTCATTTTTTTAATTAAAAAAAATCAACAAAGATCATTAAGATAAAGAAAAGGTAGGAGAATGAAAGATGTACCTGATAATAAATGGATCTCTAACATGGCGCCCGACGACACCAGAGAATAAAGGAGAGGCAAGGTTGATCATCAAAATGAAGCCATCGGATGAAAGGTATATCGTTTGCAGGTTGATAGGTAAGCACTGGTTAAATGATAACTTGGATAAACACTGGATAAAGGAAAACTTTTTTTGATAAGCACTAAATAAAAGAAACGTGTTGCAAATTGGCCGAGCGTCATTTAAAAGCGCGAGAAGCTATGATTTGATACACAATAATCGATGGCCACTCGGCAATTGAATAGATCAACTGCATTCAAGCAGCAAGAAGATGCCTAGGCCTTGATTTAAAAGACCCTCTCTGATTGGCTGAGCTCTCCTGGAGCTCTCACAAGTTGGCCAATCATAGAAGGCGTGAGAATATGATATCCATGCAATGCAAACATGAAAGTCGAAAGGAGCCCTCTGGCTTGGAGTAGGGTTTAGCGTGCTAACCTTCTAGACCAACGGTCGCGGGTTCGGACCCCAAGCAGTCCGATGATTTTATTTAAGTCATTTGGATACCAAATGGTTTAAATAAGAATGCCTGAACCCACAATAGATATATTAAACTGTGTGCATGTGTGTGTGAGTAGGAAAAAAGTTTGTTGAAAAAAAAAAAATAAAACAAGTCGAAAGAACCCGAACATTCTAGGCGCCCTGATAGACAAATTATTTTAGTTTAGTTTAGTATTCTTTGATGCAAGGGCGGATCCAGAGGTGTTTCTCGGGGGGGTAATCTGGTGTGACTCGTCGCACAGCTCACTATTTTTTTTTAATTTCGGTAATTTAAAAGCGCATTCTGTACTTGTTTGCCAGAATATAAATACACATCAAATTTTTAAGTATTAATTTTAAAAATTTTACATTAAAAATAAATTTTTTGCGAAAAAAAGGTATTTTTTTCGAATCTCGGGGGGGGGGGGATTACCCCCTTTACCCCCCCCTCCCCCCTTGTATCCGCCCTTGCTTTGATGCAAGCAGTGAGGGGCTCTATAGATAGATCCCTCTCTTCCCATCAGAGACCCCAATTTTTAAAACTCAATTAACAAAATAGTCAATATTTTATTTATTTCTTTGCCAATCATTATGAAACTTTAGGAAAATTGTATTTTTTATTAATAAATCCATAGTAAATTTTTGTTTTTTATCAGACACAAGGCTGAATAAGCTTTTTCCTATAATATAGAATTGGGTGGTTCACGAGCCGTTAGGCCTAAAGTAGGCTTAACTTTGATCATAAATATCTCTAAAATAAGATATTAATATAATTAAAAGGGATTTGGTTTTTTGAAATCAGGAGAAATTCAAGAATTAACTACATGTATCATGATATATAGCGTTTTTGGTTTAATTACAAGGCATTCACAAAGTTTGCTCATAGAATGGTTTGGAGAGATTTATCATTTAAATAATAAAGTTTACCCATTATTTATCTTGATCAACACCCAAGGCTCTATTGGTTGACAGCTCCTTTTAATCTTCTATCTGAACTATGACAATCATAACAATTTTACCCACAATGAATTAAATTAAGAAACGATCTTTTGCTCATGTTTTTTATTTATTTGTTTTCATGAAAAAAGGTATTTTAGAAAACTACCCACTGTGGAGGGCAAGGAACAAACGGAGACTAAAATTAACCTGGGATATAAATCACTACATAACTGGCCTCATCTGCTCTATGGTAGCTACCTCACTGTCTTTAGGCCATGAATGAGACTACTCCTTAAACCCTGACAACAAAGGAGAAATAATTCATTTAGAGAAGATATCCATTAAAAATTCCTTCTTTATTTATTTGCAAAAAATATACATGTATATCAATGAAGGCCATTAATTATCTGCAATAAATTGATGACTTTTGTTTAATACAATTCTATTATAGATAACAATTTTTGAGTGTTAAGTGTTTAGGATAATCTGTTATTTATTTGTACAGTGAGGAACAATAAATATCAAGTCCCACCCATGCGTTTTCTACTTGTGATTATTACATTGTTTTTAAAAAAATATTAAATATTTTTTAATGGAAACATTCATGGTTCAAACCTAGAAAGTTTCCAATAAAGATTTTCATTTTCTTTTATAAAAACAATGAAATAATCACAGGTAGAAAACACATGGTTGGGACTTGATATTGTTCCTCACTGTACATGTATTTTATAATAAATTTATTTATAATTTTTTTCATGTTAGAAAAAAACAGCAATTACTTCAAAATTTTCATTTTTCTAAAAGTTATTTTATAAATATAGAGTGTATATACATTAACATTTAGGAAAAAATATTTATATATATTTTTGAAACTCATTTTTCCAAATTTAATTTAGATCTCCAATAAAAATAAAGAATAAAAGGGGATGCTTCAGTCATAATGAAAAATAAGTAATTTTGAATTTTTAGAAAATTTGGGTATTTGATAGTAAACATTTAAAAAGAATTTAGTATTAATATTATATTAATATGTGATGGTGATGGTATGTTGATTGTATGAAAACTTTTGGAAGGTTGTCATAAGATTATAAAATTTATCAGAAGTGTATATGCGCATGGGTTAGGTAGATTTGAATCGAAGCAATGTGTTATGCTGTGTGTAATATACACCTGTAAAAAGCGACTATATTCGTAACCCATGCAATGTGTAATCTATATACAGTATATCAGTATATATAAGCGCATATAGAAGAGGTCAGGAAATTTAAATATCTTGGCACCATAATCTCAACCTTCAACTGAGGCTAAGGATGGTTGGGTGCTCGACATTCTATGGAGTAGAATCATGGATCCTAAATAAGGATCTGTGTAAAAGAATAGACGCATTCGAAATGTGGGTTTACAGAAGCATGCTCCGCAGAAAAAATTAGCAGCCAGAACGTTCTGCTAATCATAACAAAACACCAGAACTAATGTGAAACGTAAAGAGGCGGAAGCTGGAGTATCTTGGGCAGGTTCTTCGTGGTGAGAGATGCTCCGTCTTTTAATGGAAAGATAGATTCTGATAAATTTTATATAATCTTATGACAAGCTGCTCAATATTTCCATATATGCACTGTAAAGGGACTGAAATATTTGCAATAAATTGAAGTACTACAAGAGAAAAAAGGGTGGTTCTTTTACTTTTACCTTCATATCTCAGATACTCAGCAAATCAAACCTAAAACCTACTGAATGGATGTTTTTTTTTTAAATATCACGAACACCAACGTATTTATATTTAAGATTATAACATTTGTAAGAAAATTAAGTATCTATTATAATTCGTAGGACTTTCTAATATCAAAAGTGTCAGCGTGTTTCGCTTTTCTCTAAAAGACAAATTCGTCCAGGGCACTAACTATGACGCTTTTTAGAACTCTACCATTTCCCAAATATTAGCTATTCAAATTTTTCTTTCTGACTGAAGCCAACCTTTTTTCAGTTCCTCCATTTTTTTAACAAAGATAAAAAAAAACAATTTTAAGATTTATATATATTAATATTAATAAATAATATACAATAATATACAATACATACACATCATTTAAATATATAATTTAATCTTTAGACTTTTTGTGTTTCTTAGCTTTTTTATGTTTATGTTTCGATTTTTTTTTCTTTTTTATGTTTATGCTTTACTTTTTTTTCAACCCACTGTGATATTACGCTTGTCATAGTTGATGTCTTTGACGTTTTTTCAGTGGAGGTATTAGAAGGGTTTGAGTTAGTAGCGATTTGTGTTCCTTTTCGTGGAAGAGCTGGTCCATAAGTTCCTTCGGGAAGATTTGAAGCTTCGTCAAATTGTTCTAATGTTTTTGTAGGAGGAGGAGGAGGCATTGCAAGAGCTTCAAGATCCAAATTTGCAAAAAGGCCTCTAGCAGGTGAAGTGTTTCGGGGCTTTTCAGATTCAGAAGGTGTTTGTTTTAAATTAACTTTTTCAATTGGACTTTCTTTAGTTTCATGGATTTTCTCAATTGGATTTTTTTTAGTTTCTTCTATTTTCTGAATTTCTCTTTCATTTTCGGATTCTGAATCTTCACTGCTGCTTAAAAATATTGCTTTAAACAGATCGATTTTCTCCGTAGGATCAGTAAAACTAAGTTCCTCTCCTTTATTTTGCTCTAGTTCTTTCAATGATAAATTATTTAAATTCTCTTTTTCTTTTTCATCATCAGTTTCTGAATTTTGTATAGTTTTAGGTTCCGGAAGTGATTGATTTTCACTTTTTTTATTTAATTCAGTTTGCGTTTCATTTTGAGCTTCTATTTTTGGTACAGTTTCTTCAGGCTCAAGATCACCTCTTCTATCTTCCTTATTTTCTTGAGCATGTGATTCAATTGAGGAATTTATTTCAGTTTGACTTGGAGTCCTTAGTTTTGAATCAAAAATATCTTCATTATTTGATTCGGACAAGAAATCAAATAATGCAAATTTAACTTTTGTTTTTTGTTGAGGAGCTTCCAATCTGAAAAATAATTTTAAAAACAATTTTATAAACAAAGTACTAGCTACAAAGGCGAAGCGAAGCGAACCCCCAGACCCTCCCTTATTTTTTATGACTTAAATGTCTATTTTATGAATTTAACTTGTTTTTGGACTTTACGTCATTTTTTGACCTACTCCCCACTCCCCCGTATCTTTTGTCCTTTTCGAACTTGTCTGAAAAAATTTTAAAAAATTTATAAACAATGTATATGAACCCTCCATCTATATATAATATTTTATATATAGAATAGCAATACCAATGAATTTCAACCTAAACAATATTTTTTTCGGGGTATTGAACCACTCTTTCTAAAACTATATTTAGATTTAATGTAGCTTTTATGGTCAAGTGGCTATGCGTTGCACAAGTAGAGCTATTTTTCGATATTTTTTTGCCTAAAAAATGAGGTTTTTCGAGAAAAAAACTAATTTTCGAGTTAATTACTCGGGATTTTTTTATTTATTCTATTAGAGGTTTTCTTTCTGCACCAAATGACATCCCATTTAGTCTGATCTGATTAGCCGTTCAGAATCTACAGGACTGAAGCTATCTAGAAAAACACCACATTCCCGTTGTGCCCCAACCACAATATTCTTCGGAACTAGCCGCTGCAGATTTTCCTGTTTTCCATACTGAAAAACAAGTTGAAAGGAAGTCGTTTCCAAACCATAGAGGAAGGACAATGCGACCAGAGAAACCTGCGCACCGTCCCACTAAATGTGTTCCAAATAAGCAATAAAGCTGACACAGCAAAAGTTCTGTTTCTTTTTGTACACAGCTCGTATCTATAAGAGAAGACCACTTATTAGACTGGACAAGCATTACTATTAGTGGCGTAACGTACAACCCCGCATTCCCCTCGATGAGCGGGGGCCCGCGGGCTTTGAAGACCATGAAAAAATTATGGGCGGTACTGGCGGTTAGCAAGTCTAAATAAACCTAAAAAAAAGGTTGCGGGGGGGACCCAGCTAAAATACGTTACGCCACTTATTACTATCCAAGAATCCAAACGAAAACGATTAGATTGAGATATGGGAATGGAAGGAGATAATGTATACTTTGTAATATGGGAAAAGAGAACTAACCCAAAAATAAATTTTTAAAAAAGTTGGACTAAATCTTCAGACAGTTATAGAAAACAAGTTAAATAAGAAAAATTATTTTCCACGTAAACATTATTTTTAGAGAATAGAAAAAAAAATAAAATAAAATTACCCAACATTAGGATCAGGAATATTAAATCGTTTGCAAATCACACTACATGGAAACCAATTGTCAATTTTCCTTGTAAGTTTTCCAAACATTTTACTTTTAGCAGCTTGTTGCTGTTCAAGAGTCCCATGTGACATTTTTGCCACGGGTTTCATAGGATCCAATTCATCGTCCGCTTGAACGGCTGTCACAAAGCGATCGTCCATATATCCTTCTAATGGTTTATAAATGCGAGACGCTTGATCAAATTCACTCTTTTCTCGTTGTTTATCCCAATCTGTCATAGTGACAGGCTGTAGCGATGCTAGTTTGTCTAAAATATAAAAATAATAATTAAACATGATATTTTTCTTATTTATAATGAAAATATAATCAAATAAATTGTTAAGTGTCAAACAAAAAAAATGTAAGAATAAACAGTGTAAAGATAGAAGTTATAGAACCAAATCAAAGAAAATTAAATGGTTTTCGATGCCTATTTGAATCAAATATTAATCAACAATATATATATATACTATATATATATATGTTCTGGAAGGTTTCCGCGACCGGATGTATGCAAAGATAAGTTTTCTCGGGTTAAGTCGCGTGGGGTGCTGAGATTTATTCGACGTTTCGGCTCTCTTTTTGGAGCCATTTTCAAGAGAGAAGGAAGTTAGGAGATAATGGTGGAGGGGGGTTGTTTACGGTATATATATATATATATGGATATATATATGGACCCTGTTATGCAATGGTGTGTCAAAGACCAAAAAATTAAAAAATGAGTTAAGCACTGAATATTGTTTCAAATGCTTTAATTAATAGTATTTTTTATGAAATATGTCCTAAAAAAATTTATATTTAATGTTACTTGCACAATTGACAAGAAAAATTATATATTTTTTTTTTTTTTTTAAACATTCACACTCTATTCTCATTCACACTCACACTCACACACACATTCACACTGTCTTTTCGGCAACTCAGGCCATATAAGACATTTACGATAACCATTATTGATTTAATAATATACATATATGGGGTCCAGGCATTCTTATTTAAGCCATTTGGTATCCAATTGGCTTAAATAAAATCATCAGACTGCCTGGGGTCCGAACCCGCAACGTTTGGTATACGAGGTTAGAACGCTAACCTCTACACCAAGCCCCAAGGGCTAAAAATTATATATATATATATATATATTTTTTTTTTTTTTTTTTAAACACTCACACTTTTTTCTCATTCACTCTCATATTCACACACACATTCACACAGTCTTTTCGGCAACTTAGGCCATTTAAGACTTTTACGATAACCGTTATTTCATAATATATATTTATTTGGGGTCCAGGCTTTCTTATTTAAGCCATTTGGTATCCAAACGGCTTAAATAAAATCATCGGACTGCCTGGGGTCCGAACCCGCGACGTTTGGTATACGAGGTTAGCACGCTAACCTCTACATCAAGCCCCGAGGGCTAAAAATTATATATTCACACTTTTTTCTCATTCACACTCACACTCACACACACATTCACACAGTCTTTTCGGCAGCTAGGCCATATAAGACATTTACGATAACCGTTATTTATGAATTTATATATATTAGGGTCCAGGCATTTTTATTTAAGCCATCTGGTATCCAGATGGCTTAAATAAAATCATCGGACTGCCTGGGGTCCGAACCCGCGACGTTTGGTATATGAGGTTAGCACGCTAACCTCACACCACGCCCCGGGGCAAAAATTATATATAATCCAATGTAAACAAAAAAACTTTATTGTTGATTTTCTCAAAACTCGATGTTTGGTCTTTGACACACCATTGCATAACAGGGTCCATATATAAGAAGATATATATTTATGCAAAGATATATATATATATATAGCGTTAAGGTGATTTAGTTCCACTTGGTTTTTTGATCATAACTTCCATATTACTGTACCGATCGGGATGAAATTTTTTTTGCAGATATATAATACGATTTGACGTTAATAAACAAAACCCCATTTTAAAAAAGTTATAGTAAGAAAATAGAAAATTGACTGTTATATAAAATGCTTATAAAAACGTCTTGTACAAAAAGACATATAAAAATTTTTTCATTCTTAGTATTAACTTCAGCTCCCAAAATAAAATTGTTCTAAAGAGAAGAAATTTTAACTAATTTTTGTTTGCACTTTAAAATTTTTATTACGAGACAAATGCATGGAATGCGGGTTTTGCTAGTTTGGTCGAGTATCCCGAGGCTTGGTGTATAGGAAACAAATCAATGGTCGGGAAAGTTTGGGATTAAACTGTCACTTCACAATGCTCAATAGATAAACAAACATAAGACAGAGGCATATAAACGTAAATTTCACTCATATATATATGGAATGGAAAAGAGCAAGTATAGGTGCAGCAAATTGGATGCCAAATGCCGGCATTTGGCATCCAAAGGCTCTCTTTATTTGCTGCACCTGTACTTGCTCTTTTCCATCCCGTAACATCAACAGCAACTTCTTCAAATTATATATATATATTAGGGTGTCCAAAAACAAATTTTTTTCATATCTTTAGGGCGAACGCTTAAAAGTTGCCTTTTGGCTAAAAAATGATAATGGCAAAGTTTTAGCTAAATTGGATTTTACCTCGTCAAGTTTAAAATCTTGAAAAAATGCGATTTTATGTAAAAAATTACTCCATAAAATGAAATCCAAGCGCCGATTCTTGACTCATTTCATAGCAAATTTAATTCTTTAGAGGTTTTACAATATTATAACCATTTATTCATTAAAACCTATAGATTTAAAGATATTTACTAATTAGCATTTCGGTTTTGATTTATTCTTTATTCCTCTTCCTGAAAATTAAGTGTAAAATCATAATACAACAATTCGATATAACTTTTTGCAGGGAAAATATTCATAAGTTAATTAAAGTTTTACAAGTTATTTGGAGGTACTCTAGGATGTCTACCCAAAGTCTTCGACTTCGAGGATCCTGTCTTAACTTATGGTTGGAAGGAGGAAAACTTTGGACTTTTTTCAGTTTTTCATATATATTTCGTAAACTAAGAATATTTTGTTCACCATAGTCCTATGCAAAGTTGTAAAGCACTTAGGAATATTTTCCTGTCAAAAAGTTATATTGAATGGTCGGTATTGTGATTTACCACTTAATTTTCAGAAAGAGGAATAAATCAAAACCGAAATGCTAATTAGTAAATATCTTTAAATGTATAGGTGTTAATGAAAAAATGGTTATAATATTGTAAAACTTCAAGAGAATTAAATGTGCTATGAAATAAGTCAAGAATTAGCTTTCTACAACACTTGGTTTTCATTTTATTAAGTAAAAACTGTGAATTTTTAAATAAAATCGCATTTTTTTAAATTTTAACCTCGATGAGGCACTGGTTAAAGTTATCCAATTTATCTAAAACTTTGACATTATCATTTTCTAGCCAAAAGGCAACTTTTAGGAGGTTCGGGAGAAAGAAATGAAAAAAGTGGTTTGTTTTTTTTTGCGGCCACCCTTATATATATATATATATATATATACATAGGCGTAGCCAGGGGGGGGTTTAACCCCCCCATGGGACCCAAGCCATGACTAGATATTTAAACTAATTATATTTCACATAGGGTAAGAGAAAGTAAAATATAATAATTTACTCTAGCTAAAAAAACAAACCAAAATGATTTATAAAAACCCTAAAATAATCTTAAATTTTTGAAAAAAATTTCTTGATCCCCCCCCTTCAAAAATTTCTGGCTACGCCAATGTATATATAAGATGATAGTTTTCTCTGTCAAGTTAAAAACTTCGCATGCACCCGATCGCGGAAGCCTTCCAGAACATATATATATATATATATATACGCTCTTATTCGAGACAGTCTAATGTAAATTTTACAGATTGTAGTAATTTAAATCCGTAAAAAATGATATTAGTCTGTCCCGAAGAAGAGCATGATTGTCTCTCGAGACATCGACAGAAAAAATTTGTTTTTTATTCTTTCCTTGGCTTTATTTATATTTAATACTCATAGCCAGTATAGAAAAAAATTGTATATATATATATATATATATATATATTTTAAAATAAAGATTTTTAATATTGGAGAAGTAATCTCATACAAATCCAAACTGGGTTAATATATACAATATATATAATTAAAATTGCCAGATATTTCTTAAAATATTAATGTTCATTAAGATTAAAAAGTTTCTTTAAATACCTTGTTGTCCAAGTTTAATTAATTTTAAATATTCATCGTATCGAGCCTGTTTTTCAGGATAACCTGCAAATGGTTTAAATCCCTTGCTTCCAGAAGGCGTTATTTCCTGATTTGTGGGTTTTACAAAATTTGTTAGAGCTTTAGCTTGTTCTAAAAGAGATTTCTTTTCGTCCTGATGGTTTAATAAATCAGCTCGATCTCCAGCACCTAAAACATGTCTATCTAATCCGCGTTTTTTGGTTTCTATTTTCTCCTTATTTTTTTCTTCTATTGGAATTTCAAATCGTGATTTTTTTTCCGTATGGACAGCTTTAAAATTTTCTGGAAGTTTAGGTGGTGGAAATAATTTTTTATGAGATGTCAAACGAGTTGTAAAAATAAATCCTTCTAATACATCAACTTGAGGCATTAATGGTTCAAATCTTCGTTTTTTCTTGGTTTTAGAAGAACTGGGACCATCTAGGGAGAAATCATATTGTGACATATCTTCTTTATTATAGATATCTTCATCTTCTGCTTCAAAAGCTCCAACACCAAAAGCCTAAAAACAATAAAATTAATAAGTTGGGAAAAGACATTTGGTCAGGTTGAGATAAAGTGCAGAAACAGTCAAAAAGAAATGATTCTGAATACTAAAACAATTTTCTGGAGACGTTTTGGTGCATTTATTACTGCTCCATCATCAGTCCTTTTTTTTTAGGCGCAATATTAGTCTATAAAAGCTTTGTATATACAGTTGTATATATTTAGTCTATAAATGCTTTGTATATATTCAAAGCATTTATGCTGGGGCTTAGTAATTCCAGGTAAAATTGGACTGGAATTCGAACCCGGCTTGTCGCAAAAATTCAACCAAGTCGAGCGTCTGGAGGGGATTATATTCCCTCCAGTTCCAGGCTCCTAGGGCCTGAGGGATGGGCATGAACCATTCTTAGATTGATCCTCTCCAAGGGACTAGTACCCTGAGAGTGATATGGGGAGCACAATAGATCTATAAGGTCGCAGTGCATAAAAGCCCAAGAACATCAAATCATTCAATCAGTGGAGAACTAATAAATGCATCGAAACGTCTCCGGAAAATTGTTGTAAAATTCAGAATAACTTATTTTTGGCTGCCTATGTCTCCTCTTAACGTTATCATTATAGCCACCACTTGTTAATTTGACATTTGGGCATTTTGTGATTTATTATGCAGTTGTTTAAAAAGTGAATAAGTTTATATTTATTTAAAGAAAAAAAATGAGATGTTCATGTTGTATTTTTTACAGTAAAAATCCGAATTTAGTCAAAAGCTTTTATATCAATTTTAAATCTTTGTAATGTACTATATGAGAATTTATTTATAGAATTTTGATTGCAGACAGTGAGTTGTTGGGAAAAAGAAAACAAGAAAAATTTTTTTAGGAACGCCTTATAGTATTTTAAGCAAATACCGGCCTAACACCTAAACATCTTCAGCGAAGGTTATAGTTCATTAGCGGTCCTGTTTTATAAATAATTGCATTGAGAGATTCGTGAAAGAACATTTAGTTCAATGTAAGAACAGTCAACTTGTCAATGAAGTTTGAGTGTGCCAACCTGAAGCATATCTCTGTTATTTACGGGTAACTACGTTATTCTCTAAAGTAAAGATCTTCTTTAATTGAAAGGTAATATAATGAAAAAAGAAATAAATTAATTTACCTGGCCTCTGATGTTTACTTTTTTATTTTTCTCTTGTAATTTCAGATGCGAGGTTTCGAAAAGATTAATATGCCCAAGAATCGGATCTTTATTTAAACCAACATATCCAATTCCAAATACATTATCTTTAGGTTTGCATAAAAATGTAGCGACATCTTCAGGAGCAAAAGTGATATTTTCATCTAGATCCTCATCATCTTCATCGTCGTCGTCCTCAATAGTCTTTCGGGAACTAGGAGGTGCCGCCGCACAGCCATAGATCTTAGAACCTTTTGCTTTTTCTTTTTTCTAGAATCAATTTTTTCAGCTTTAGACACTCTTGGGCCAACACCTTGGCCGGGTTTCCAACCCATTTTTTTCAATATTCTAGAACCAATTGTTTCTCGTACAGGTTCGAAAATATTAGCTAAAACTGGGGTTCCAGGAATAGGGCCTTCATTAAAAGGAAGGAGTTTTCTCCTTTTGTTATTCTGATCATTATAATCTTGAGTGGCTCTAAGGACCTTAGGCGCTATTCCAAATTCTCCAATATCCTGCAAAGAAGTAATAATTATTAGAAATAAAATCAAAAATTATCTTTAATAAAAACTAGCGAAATTTATTGGGCCTTTTTCAGTTATTGGGAATTGTTCTCGTGTCATGAACATGAGTTATTCCCTGAGTTTGTCAATAATAAAAATAAACAAGGAATAATGGTAGATTGAAACACCAGCTTTAAAAAAAACCACATCATTTTATTTGGTAAATTATTTCGACTGATATTACAACTAATCATCTTAAAAAAATATGATATTTGTTGATGATGAGGGAGGGTTGGGTCAAAAAATGTGTAAATATTTATACTGAAGGTGATTTTGCCGGTCGAAATATTTAGTAAATAAAATTATAAGTGTGGTTAATTTGAATCTGGTGTTTCAATCTACGGAAATTTCTTATGTTATGATGAAGCTATAATATCCATTTAACTGAATCATATATATTTTAGCTTCTTTACTCCCCAGAATTATGGATCCATCTTTCTATTATCATTTCAGTCACATCTTCAAGAAAAAAAATAATTATATTTTGAAAATTATTGGAAAGAAGGAGAATGCAGCCAATAATTGAGCCTCTATTTAATTATAAACACTTGTTTACAACGTTTCCAGACTGCCATCATAAAGAGTATTTATAATTATTGGCCTCATCCTCTTTCTTTTCAAACATAATAAGAAAAGGATGCAGCTAATAATAAAAAGCATTCATTTTTCAACATTATTCCGAACGTATGATCAACAAAGCCTCGTCAGCCTTAAGAGTAGTGTATTTTGTCGAATTTATAATATATTAACAATTATCTTCAAGAGAGTATAAAAGAGCAAAGCAATGTAAAGTTTCTGTTGCTTGTACTGTCATAGTCAACGTATATTTCACCGAATTTTATACAGATCCCAGGATATATTCGGTTATCATTTTCAGTTATTGTGAATTTCACACATGTTATACACTTTCTATAATATACTCATGATATCAAATCAGGCTTAGTCAAGCTAAAAATTTGTAATATTGACTATATGTGTATGACATGTGTACAATTCCCAAAAACTGACGATGACCCAATAAATTTAGGGCGAAACATCTTATTTTGGGAGATTTATTTAAGCCAATAAAACCTAATTTGGCTGACATCTCTACTTTCCAATCATGAACTTAATTTATAATAGCAGTTTTCATGAATATCAGGAAGGATATTCAATATCTTGTGTTAAAATCTTAACACTCTAATATAATAATTTACTATTAGTTTAATTAGATTTAAAATGTACAAGTCTTCATCCTTGGCTAATAATAAATATTTACTTCAGCATCCATAAAATCTTCTGGTTTTTGTTTTCGTTTTTCTGCTTTCTCTCCTCGGGATGATTTGAAGGTGGAAGGCGTCCATCCTTCAAGGGATCCAACGGTATTATAAAAACCAGCAGAAAAACCTCCAGTAAATGCTCCATGAAATCTTCTTCTCCCTTGTTCATCCGTAGCAACTTGTTCTTCAATTGGAATTGGTTTCTTTCTTGGAAGTTCATCTGAAATTATGATAATGAATTAGAGAAGAATATTTTTAAATTGAAAATATAGTGCATAAACCTTAAATGGATCAGCTAGTAGGGGTAGTATTTGATGAAATTATTGACATTTCTGTTTTATTAAAAATTTATGTTTTTATAAAATTGATATTTATTAATTTGTATGTATATATATATATTAATTAGACAATTTTCAAATAGAAAGTCAAAAAATATTTTATTAAAAAATGAAATATTTCATTTACCTTCATCTAAAGGATCTAAAGCTGTTCCATATTCAGTGTAATCGTCCTCTTCCAAATCTCCCATTATTAAAAACTTTAAAAATTATTAAATATTAATAATTTTAAATTTATAATTTATATTGTTTGTAGGTTAGAATATAAAAACATAAGCCCCGCCATTAGTACAATTCATGGCATCAGCATACTTCAACCAACTTTGGTCAAAATCAGACATAACCAGACGCCATTTTAGTTTAAACAAAATACTTATTTTGGCCAGATTTTGGTGAATTGGAAAAACGAGCCTTTTGATCATTATATTCCTCTTTAATTTATTTACCATAATTATAAAAAAATAGTTTAATTTTTTTTTTAAGAGGGTATATTTTTTTTAATATTTATAACAGTTGATTTAGTAAAGTGGTTTTCGAAAATAGCAAACCACCTAAAAACAGGCAAAGAGGTCCTATCTGGGTCCTATGAATATGAAAGTTGTTAAATCCTTGTTGTTTTATCCTTTCTCCCGCCTCTCCAAGACTGTCAAATTTCCCTCTCATCTATGATATTAAAAAGTATTTTTATTAATTATTTTTTATTTATAAATTATTTTTCAATTTTACATATTAATTAAATTAATATTTTAGTAATTGTAAAAAATAAATAAATAAAATATTACAAGTCAATTGACTAAGCAAGACTGCCGATTGGCCAGGGAGTCGCCAATCGAGGCGCTAGTATCGGCGCTGTCAATTTTAATTTAATTTAAATTAATGATATATCATTAATCTTTGATAATATCCTGCTCATTTGGTCCTCCAGATTCGTTCTCCAACTCCAGCCAACCCTCGGGGCTTGGTGTAGAGGTTAGCGTGCTAACCTCGTATACCAAACGTCGCGGGTTCGGACCACAGGCAGTGGCGTAATTAGGTGCGGGCGAGGGGGGACGCCCCCCCCCGCCCTAGGCGCATCAATCCCACAGATCAATCCCTTGGCGCCCCTCGAAACCGGCATAGGCGCCCTACGGCCTATGAAGCCCCCTGGAAAATCGGCGGCCTAGTTGAGCCACTGACCCCAGGCAGTCCGATGATTTTATTTAAGCCATTTGGATACCAAATGGCTTAAATAAGAATGCCTGGACCACATATATCTATATTAAATCAATAACGGTTATCGTAAATGTCTTATATGGCCTGAGTTGCCGAGAAGACAGTGTGAATGTGTGTGTGAGTGTGAGTGTGAATGGGAAAAAAAAGTGTGAATGTTTTTTCTAAATAAAAAATAAAAAAATAAAAAAAACTCCAGCCTGAGCAATTGGTTAAAATTATGGCCTTCGTGCCAACATAAATAAAAAAAAAGTTATTTAAAAATAAAAATAAAAAAATTCCCTAAACATAGGGTTACCAAAAATTTACATTCCACAAATCCTTTTCTCGTTATAATGACAGATAAATGAATTTATTATAAGTTAGCATTAAAAATAAAAGGAAATTGATAATATGATTTAAAAAAAAAAAGTGCAGGAAGTGGATTTGAACTCGCGAAGTTTGGTTACGGGAGAATGGAAAAAAATATAGGTTGCTTGATGACGAATTAACCACCTGAGCCACACTTGGTTTAATTTTGTAATGGACAAATAAGCCATATAAAAAATATGAAATAAAAGAAGTATTAAAAAAATTTTAATATTTCACATATGATATATCATTTTTCATTACTTTTTATGCGGATTAATAATTTATAATTTAAATGTCAATAGCATGCTTAGTTTTCAAATAATTCAATGGACAAATGTCAGATTGTTTATGCCTTTATGTAATTAAACCAAAAACTCTATCTAACATATGATACATGTTATTAATTCTTGAATTCCTCCTGATTCCAGAGAACTAAAGCCCTTTTAATTATATGATCTAATTTGGGAGTTATTGGCGATCAAAGTTAAGCTTATTTTCGACCTTAATGACATCAACACTCAATTCTATATTATCGAAAAAGCTTATTTAGCATTGTCTGATTAAAACCAAATTTTTACCAGAGATTTATAATTAAAAAATGAGTTTTTTTTCTAAAGTTTCATTGAGATTGGTAAAGAAATAAATAAAATATTGACTATTTTGTAAATTGAGTTTTAGAATTTCGGGATCCCGGATGGGTAAAGAGAGCGATCTATGAACCGTGTCTAGGCTTCCATCTGAGATCCCAAATTCTAAAACTTAATTTACAAAATAGTCAATATTTTATTTATTTCTTTACCAATTTCAATGAAACTTTAGAAAAAAACTCATTTTTTAATTATAAATCTCTGGTAAAAATTTGGTTTTAATCAGACAATGCTAAATAAGCTTTTTTCGATAATATAGAATTGAGTGTGTTGATGTCGTAAATAGGCTTAACTTTGATCGCCAATAACTCCCAAATTATATCATATAATTAAAAGGGCTTTAGTTCTCTGGAATCTGGGGAAATTCAAGAATTAAAAACATGTATCATATGTTAGATAGAGTTTTTGGTTTAATTACATAAAGGCATAAACAATCTGACATTTGTCCATTGAATTATTTGAAAACTAAGCATGCTATTGACATTTAGATTATAAATTATTAATCCGCATAAAAAGTAATGAAAAATGATATATCATATGTGAAATATTAACATTTTTTTAATACTTCTTTTATTTCATGTTTCTAATATGGCTTATTTTTCTTTATTATAATTAAATTAAAGGTGGCTAGATTGGTAAAGTGGTCGACATTCTTATTTTTTTCCATCCTCACTTGACCAAACTTCGCGAGTTCAAATCCACCTCCTGCATTTTTTTTTATTTTTAAATGTTTTTTTGTACCTCATGTGAGGGGATGGATGGGGGGGGGGGGGCTGGTGCGCGCGCCAAAAATCACATGGCCTTGGGAGGCGGCAACCAAGTGTCGTTATTTTGTATTATTTTAGTTTCTAAACTGCATATTTATTAAAATTTTATTTAATTTTATAATTTATTATTTAAAAATTAATTGTTTAACTAAAATTGAATTTTAAAATTTCTTATAAATAACCAAAGTACTCTCCATGATACTCTCTTTGTTTGGTTGACAAAATAAGATTTTTTTAAATTACTCTTTGGGGATGAGTAGGTTATGGAAGGGGGGCTAGGAGTGGGAATGTTTCATTCATACGCCGATTGAGGCGCTATAGTGGCTGACGAATGTCAAATAATTCCCTGATACTGGTCAAATCAGTTAATATACTGGTTAATTTATAATGAGGATAAATATAAATATTTACCAAGTCTACCGGTGTGTCTCAGTGACGTTTAAGTATAAAATATAAACTCAATATTTATTTTGTTATAATAAATAATGGCCTGTGCTTCACACTGGTTTCACCAAATTTTAAAATGTATGAAACCTGTTTGCTTTACCTTTATATATTATTAAGATTATTATTTATTTCATTAAAAAAAAAAAAAAACATTTTCTTTATTTCATATGATATCAAATCGATTTATAAAGATAAATCTCTATATATATTAAAACAAAATAGCAAAAAAATTTTTATAATTTGACAGTAATAAAGACAACATGAACAATAAACAAGAATTTATATTGAAAAGAAGAAAATGCGAAATAAATTTTAAGAAATCACCTAGAAGACCTCTTTTCAATCCGATTTCAAAGTCAACTCCTTTAAATAAATCAGTAAAAAATTCAGATATTACATATTCACCACCTCAACAGATAAACAAGTGCTCTCAAAATTTTTTAGAAAAATCTCTTATTTTTCAAGATGATCTGAACCTGATGGATTTAGATTTAGATACTATATTACCGTCTCAAAATGAAACTCCAAAAAAGAAAGATAAAGAAAAAGTAACTTTAGAAGAAGCCATGATGGATGATTTTCCATCGATAGATTTTACAAAACTTGAAATGGATTCGACAGGTGAGAATATTTCTGAAGCTGTAGAAACGAAATTGGAAGTATCTATGAAAATAGAAAATGAAGAAAACCCTTTTGAAAATTCGCAAAATGAAAATGATTTGCCGAAACATAATAACGAAGAACTTATTGTAAGGAATATTGAAGAAGAAAAATTTAAAGGACCTATTAAAAATGAAATAGGAGATTCAATTTTTTCTGAAAATAAATGGGATGAAGATTCTTTCTTTAATAAGATTCCTAACGAAATGACATCTCCTAAAACTCAAAATGATAGTTTCAATAAATCTTTAAGTTTTTGTGAAAAAATTAAACAAACTTTAAAAGGAAATGCCGAAAAATTAATAACTAATACTATTCTAAATAACAACCAGAATGAAATTAAAGAAAATTATGAAAAAGCAATCATCTCCAAAGGAGCTAATCTTGGACCTTTTTTTTGGATTACCCTTTAAAGTAAAAGAACTTATTAAAGAGCATAAAGATATTGACCAATTATATGGTAAGTTAAATATGTTATTTTAATATATTACTCCGATTTATAGTGATTAGTAGAAGAACTTATTGTTTTTTGAAAAAATTGGAAAAACAAAAAATTACAATTAGTACTTTTTATTCTTAAAAGAATTGCTCACTTTTGTTATTTTTTTATTAATTTTGTAATTTTTCTTTAGATTGGCAAGAAGAATGTCTTCAACTTAAAGCTTTATCAAACAAACAAAATTTAGTTTATGCTTTACCTACAAGTGGAGGAAAAACGTTAGTAGCTGAAATTCTTATTCTTCGAGAAATATTATGTTATAAAAAAAATGCAATTTTCATTTTACCCTATGTTTCAATTGTTCAAGAAAAGGTATTTTATCATCTGTTAAAAGGATAGCTAAATTTTTTAAACTCTTGCAATGAAACAAACACATTATTTGAATTGAGGTTTTCAGACTATACAGAACAGAACTTTTGTTATATATGTACACCTAATTCTGTTTTTAAATTTTTCTTCAATCACAGGTTGCAATTTTAAATCGTTCAAATAAAATGATGTATTTGCTTCATTTGCGAAATTAACTTAACTTACTAATTATTATCCCCTTTGGCATTTTTATCCCAATCCCTTCCCCTTTCAACTTAAGAAGTTGAGCAAAAGCAAAATGTATTGTAATTATTATAAAATACATTATTATTAGAATTTTTAAATGAGAAAAAGGGTGAATTCTAAGAAAAGATTTGTTCGTTTATTTTTACTCTCTTACTTATATATGTTAATTTATAGAGAGAAAGTATTGGGTTCATGTCAAAAATTCGATGTCGCGATTTTGATGGATATACAGTACTGGTACACGTTTTGAACAGTAGCGTAACTAGGTGGGGACGAAGGGGGGGGGCTCGCCCCCTCCGCCCCAGGCGCATCAAGCCTTCGGCGCCCCTCGATACCGACATAGGCGCCCTAGGGCATCTAAGATATAGCCCAGGGTCGGTGATTTTATTATATTCTTTCCATAGATTGTCCAAAAACATTGATAGTTTTCTTTTAAATTATATTACAACTAAAAAACGGCGCCCTAGTTGAGCTTCGCCCCCTCCGCCCTCAAAGGCTAGTTACGCCGCTGGTTTTGAGGTCCCTTAAATCCAAAATATATAGGGTAAGAGAAAGTAAAAAGTGGTTTTGGCGATATGATCTGTCTTTCTGCTTGTGTGTGTGTTTGTGAACAAAATATCTCAAGAAGGAAAAGAGCTAGGAAGTTGAAATTTTATATTTAAGTTAGGCACCCCCATGGGACGTGACACGAATCTTTTGAACAAAATCGACCAAAGAGTACTAGTACTTTACTGATGTACTTTTTCACTTTTTCAGTTTTTTTTTTCGATTTTTGCTATGGTAAAAAAAAAATATAAATATTTTCTCATACTTATAAATTTTACAACTTTAAATTCAAATGTACCATACTGTCGGAAGTTAAATATGTCGACACAAAAAATTTGGTGTGACAAGTACAGAACACAACTTTCGATAATCGAAGGTTCCTTCTTTTTTAAGGAAGATATAATCTCTCAATAAAAATATATTCATTTTCTTTTCTTTTAAAATTTAGAAAAATCTCGCCTGGTCGCTTACACTTCCACTCCACCACATTAGATTGCCTTTTGAAGCATTTATATTTTTAATAAAATTTTATATATATATATATTATTCTCTCTATTTTATAGGTACGTTCTATTTCTCCTTTCGCAGTCGAATTGGATTTTTTAGTTGAGGAATATGCAGCTGGAAAAGGAGTGTATCCACCAAAAAAACGACGCAAAAAGAATACTCTTTTTATAGCTACAATTGAAAAAGCTCTTGGAATTATTACCTCCTTATTAGAAACAAATCGTCTCTCAGAAATAGGATTGGTTATCGTGGATGAATTGCATTTAATAGGAGAAACAGGAGGACGAGGAACTACTCTGGAAATTTTATTAACACAGTTACTCTATCATTCCAAAGGGGTAGGTAAGATTTTGCCCATCTATTTATTTAGGGCCATTTTACACGAGCAGCTAAAACACGGCTGTTTTGTCGCTTGATCGCTTGAAAGTTTAGCCTATTCTACACGACCAGGTAAAATTCTACCGTTTTGTCACTCAAACTATTTATTTCATTTATTTAATGCCCATTAGGCTAACTTTTCGGTCTCGGTCGAGACCATCTTCAGAGCTTCAATATGAGATGTTAGCCTAAAGGGGCCTTTACACGATCAATCATATTGTCAGTCTTACTGAATCAGTCCAACCGTCAGTATTTTCTTCATTCAAGTATAATTTTACACGACTTTTTCGGGTTCGCCCTCGAACGCGACACACGCTCGTGTAATAATCCTCACTTAAACTCGTTGGTTTCGCCTGTCTCACTGTTTTGAAGCAGGCAAATGGGCGCATTTTAGCTGCTTGTGAAGAATGACCCTAAGGCTCGTTTCACATTATCCGGTTTTGACCGTACAGGAAAAAATTCCATTTAATTTGCTACCAACTCAATTGAAATAAATAGGGAGGTGGCCTCCGATTCCGAAAAAGTCCTTAAACGAATTAAAATAAAAATACTTAATAAAAGCATTTCTTTCCGTTTCTTCCATAAGATCATAAGTTTGATTTAGTTCTACACAAACTTCCCGCCAACTATATTTTGTTGCTATTCGATCCTTGTAAATATCAAGGATTTTATCTCATAAACAAAGTCGTAATTCGAGCAGGGTCATCAAAATTTTAGCATCAATGTCCATCCTTCTCAACGCGTGTCGATGAAAAAAACAGCCGGCGGACGACTTAAAACCGTTCAATGTGAAAGCACCCATTCAATTACCTAACCCACTACTGTCCAGCAGCCGTACGGCGACCGTCCATTCTAGTGAGGACACAAGGCTGCTACATGGCACAGGATTTTACCGTCGTCGGATAATGTGAAAGGGGCCATTCATTTCTTTATACCTACAGCCGTACGATCGAAACCGGATAATGTGAAAGCGGCCTGATACCTATGATGATAAATGATATGGTAAATGAGGCAGATAAAAGGAAATTAATTACAAATTGGTTTGAAAACTGTCAGTGCGGCCTATTCTTCCGGCCTCGTCAAGACAGATATTGTGTTTGCTGTGAATTTGCATATAACCCTTGGCGCTCCTGATATGTACAATCATCATGGTGGACAATGGCCTCTGGTTCAAGAGTGACTCTTGAACCAAAGCCCCTCACTCACGGTTAACTCAATATCTGACCTTAGAAAGAACTAAAGATAGAAACGCCGACAGAATTTTTAATTAAAGAAATTTACAATATTATTATTTTATATAATATTTTTTTAATTCTAAAATATTCGTTCTTTTTAGGATCCTTTGACATCTATTCCAATTCAAATAGTTGGCATGAGTGCTACAATTGGTAATTTGGATGAAGTGTCTGATTTTTTAAAAGCAGAAGTTTATTCTCGGGATTTTCGGCCTGTTGAACTTGTTGAATATTTAAAATATGATAACGATCTATATATAATTAACAAAAAATCGAAAGTTTCAGAAGAAATTCTTACACATTACAAACAATTGAATTTTCCGGTAAATATACAGTATATATATATACCTATATATGTTTTTTTTAGAGAAAAGATAAGGTTTCAAGCAACCACAGATGAATAATGATTATAAATAATAATACTTTTATCTCATCCAAAAACTTCGGAGATGCAAAAAAGGGCGCCTCGCAAGGCTAATAGATTATGTCTTTCTACTAACCTTGGGCGCCTCGCATTATTTTTGCCCAGAGTCTAGGTGAGATCAAAAAAATACGCCTCGCCTTTCTGAGTTATATAAAAGCAAGGAAATATTTTCGCTTAAATAAAACCCCTACAGAACTCGCTTTTATATAACTCAGAAAAGCTAGCCTCATTTTTTTTGATCTCACCTAGACTCTGGGGAAAATCTTCTTGAAATTCGAATGTAAAGTGAGCGCCACAATTAAGTCCCCACCTGAAAGCTTAAGCCTTAAGTATATGGTATAGTATATGGATTATGGTGAAATATTTTTAAATTTGAAAAGGTAAAATAAAATCATCTGTACCAGATTTTACGTTTTACCTTTTCGGTCATTAAAATTATTTCTTTATACACCATATACTTTACCATATACTTAAGGCTAAAGCTATCAGGTGGGGACTTAATAGTGGCGCTCACTGTACCATACTATCGGACACTCAATATAAATAAATAAATAATACTAAATATAAATTATAATATTAATTAAATAAATGTCGACACAAAAAATCTAGTGTGAAAAGCACCGAACACAACTTTCGATTACCGAAGGTAAGAGAAAGTTGTGTACTGTGCGACCAGTTACACCAGAATTTTTTTTGCTTCTCCTGTTCCTTCCCCTAGTTAAAGTGCAGATAGATAAATAAAATATTCTTGGTAAAGAAACTAATAACGTAATCTATGGCTGCCTGGACCTTATCAACTGACTTTACACCATGGCCATTGAAAAAATATCTTTTTTTTAGTTATTTCTTTTATTTTTTACAATTATTTTCAGTATTCGAAAGAAATGATAAAAGAAGATCCCGATTTTTTATCCGCTCTAGTTTTGGAAGTTATACCTGAGACTTCATGCCTTATTTTTTGTTCAACAAAAAAAAATTGTGAAACTGTAGCCAAGCTTTTATGTACTCTTTTACCAAAGTAATTATTTATAATACTCTTTTATAAATTATATATATGGGCAAAATCCTTTTTTTTGTGAGTTATGGTCCAGTGGCTGCTTGAGGATTTGTTTACATTACCTAGTATATTATAAATATTTTTATTTTATGAAATTTGAAATATAATAGAGGATGCTGTGCTATATGGGAGGTTAGAAACAGATAGAAGCAGCCCTATTACTGAATAATAAGTCTTGATTGATTAGATGGATAAATGTGGGCAGGAGCAGCCAATAAATAGACTCTGTATGCAGACTCAATCACCGGATAAATAAAAGGAACCGAAACGTCTGCGGTGATTGAGTCTGCATACAGAGTCTATTTATTGGCTGCTCCTGCCCACATTTATCCATCTATACATCTCACAGCCACTATTTCGAACATATCTTGATTGATTAGATTGATTAGTTGTTCTGGGGCTTCTCTTTGCACTGCGACCTTCTAGATCAGATCTCTTGTGCTCCCCCGATCTAGGAATGGTTCGAATTCGGGTGATGTTTTACCCCTGAATTCCTATGTCCATCCCTCAGGCCCTAAGTGCCTGGAATTGGAGGGGATGTGTACTCCCTTTTGCTCCAGCAGAGACGTTCGACTTTGGTTGAATTTTTTCGGCAAGTTGGGTTCGAACTCGAGTGACATTTTACCTCGTATTACTAAGCCTCAGCTTATCCGATAAGCCAAATAATAAGTCTTAGTAAAGACCCTTTAAATTGACAGGGGACTGTTTCTTTACTAATACTTATTATTCAGTAATAATTATGTAAAATTTGCCTGGGACAGCAATGAGTAGGAAAACGCCCATATATAAATATATATATATTATATATATATTAGGGTGACACTTATTTACCAAACCTAAAATTTTGAACGGTTCGCTCTTTAGATCATTCACTCATCACAAAAAAATAAGATTGCAATGGTAAAAGCCCTCAAATTAAGCGTTGAAACCGTGCCCAAATGCTGATGAAGATTAGCATAAAGTGTACTTCACGAAAAATTTCACTGATATAATTTTTTAAAGAGCATCTAAAAGATAGTTGATTTATGAATTTTAATCAAAATTGTTTGAGCAAATTTTGGAAAAAATCGAAAAAAACTGAAAAAGTACATCAGTAAAGTACTAGTACTTTTTGGCTAATTTTGTTCAAAAGCCTCGTGTCACGTCCCAGGGAGATGTTCAACTTAAATATATATAAAATTTCGATCTCAGCCAAAAAGTGTTAGAACTTTACTGATGTACTTTTTCAGTTTTTTTTTTTTTTTTCATAAATCATTTATTTTTTTAGATGCTCTTTAAAAAGTATATCTCGTGGAAATCGTTTGAAGTAGTACACTTTATGCTAATCTTCTTCATTAGTATTTCGGAACAGTTTAAACGCTTAACTTGAGGACTTTTACCATTGCAATCTTATTTTTTCGTAATAATTTAATGATCTGGGGGGGGGGGGGAACCGTTCAGAATTTTAAGTTTGTTAAATAAGTGCCACCCTAATATATATATATATATATATATATATATATATAGGGCCGGCCTATATAGGCTTATAGATTCTCAAATGTAATTCTAATTAATTAAATTAATTTTTCTTATAGGGATTTTCTTAAATATAAATACGAAGAAAAAAAAGAAATGTTAACTATTCTTCATAAAGAAACTAATAATGTAATTTGTCCAGTTTTAGAACAAACTCTACCATTTGGAGTTGCTTATCATCATTCAGGTAAATTAATAGTTTGTAAATTTTATTTTATTAAATTTAAATGTTAATATGTAAAGAAAATAATTGCAGCTAGATATATTTCTTTTATTAGGCCCACTAGGCTGACGTTTCGGTCTTGGTCAAGACCATCTTCAGAGCTTATGGGCTATCAATATAGGCATACAATCAATAACTCAATCATATTCCATGAAGACATTCGAATATATAATGATTGAATATCAATTTAGAAAATACAAAATTAATAAAATAAGTCAATTTGTTGAGTACTGCCTGTAACTGAATCTTCTTGACCAAAACCGAAAAGTCGTGGGCCTAATAAAAGAAATATATCTAGCTGCAATTCTTTTCTTTACAAATTATCCAGCTATAAAATCCATATCTTGTATTTTAATTGACTTTTGCAAAATTTTAAATGTTTTTGTTAATTTTTTTTAATGTTAAAACTTGATTTCTTCTCTCAAATTAAAAGTATCCACAAGGCCTCCATATCCTATCCTCAACAGCCTAATTTTTTAACAGCAAATATTTTTTTAAGGGTTAACTCAAGATGAACGGAGGATTATAGAAGATGGCTTCACTTCAGGAATTCTTTGTTGCATCTGTTGCACTTCGACTCTTGCAGCTGGAGTCAATCTACCCGCTGGGCGAGTGATAATCCGCGAGCCATACGTAGCAACTCAGTTTATCTCGTTGAGTCAATATAAACAAATGGCTGGCCGAGCTGGAAGAGCAGGTCTTGGAAAAATCGGAGAAAGCATTTTAATATGTCCATTTAAAGATTTGGAAAAAGTAAATTTTTTATTTTAAGTAATTTTATAAGGCTAGAATCCGCCCCGTGTGAAACCCTTAGTTAACACCTCGAAATGATTGTTATAATATAAATAATTATAATAAAAATTAAATTTTTCAAATAGCTGATTTGTGCATAAAAAATACTTTTTTTCAGTAAAAGAAGCACATTTTTAAAATTTTAACAAAAATATAATGTTTACATTTTATATATATATATATATATATATATATATATATATATATATTATTTGAACACAATGAATCTAATTTTTCCTATCTCTCAACAGAGATTAACTCCAATTACAGAAAGATTGAGGAGACATTGGCGATGTTTGAAAATTTTCACGGCAAGTGGGATTTGAACCCGAGTTATGTAGCAACTCTAGTTTCGTAACCCACTTATCCGATTAGCCATAAGTCTTAATCTCTATTGAAAGATAGGAAAATTAATCAAGAATGAAGAAAAATTTTTACAATCGCTTCTGCTTCCAGTCCTACTCATGGACACTTTATTTAATGCAATTTGTCGAGTTTCTGAAATAAACGTAATATTCTATGTAAAAAATTAGTCATGATAATGATAGTTATGTTCCTATGTTAGAAAGTTGACCCAATGGGAAGGGCCAGGCATTGAATGAATACTCATTGGGTGCTCATTAAAAAACAAATTTAGAACTATACATTTTACATCTTGAATTTTAATATATCGGTGGAAACTAAATATATCTCGACACAAAAAAATCTAGTGTCACAAGCACAGAACACAACTTTCGATTACCGAAGATAAGAGAAAGTTGTGTGCTGTGCGACCAGTCACACCAGATTTCCTGGAAAGCATAACTCTAGATTTTTTTTCAAAATTAAAAAATTTATTTGCATAGAATCAACCACTAAACTATACCATTTTGTAATGTCTATGAGCGAAAAATTATCTCTGACAAATAATAACCCTTTTCACGAACACAAGTGCCAAGTTGTTTTCGAGAGCGACTTCGCACTTGTATTGATTTTGAAAAATCTACAGAGTTATGCTTTCTAGAAAAACGTCCGTTTCCCGACACTCATTCTGTATTATACCCAAAGGTGGTCAACTGGTGGGTTGATTGAATTAATGTACTTATATTATATTATCTTATATATAATTTTATTTTTATTGTTTTCGGCGTTAGATGCGAAAACTGCTCTGTTCGTCAATGGATTCAGTTGTGAGTCATCTTGCAGACGACGAAGGCCTTGGTCTCACTCGACTCATTATGCATGCCTTGTATCTCGGCTCAGCCAATTCTTCTGAACAACTTAAAAAACTAGGAGGTAATCATTTATAAAAATATCCATAAAATAAATCACATAAATACAGCAGGTTGAAAGCATTAAAATATTGTAATAATGTAATAATGTCTTTATGATAGTTAGCACTAAATTAGCTAAATTTTTTATTGGCAAACAATTTTAAATCACCGATAAGGTTAAAACCATTCATATGGTGGTTAAATGAAAAATTTTAAATACCTCTTTACTCTTTAAATGAAGAACCTTATTAGGTAGTGTGGAACTCAAATTTAAGATTCTATAACAATAAAGAGAGTTCAACATATACATTTGAGAGCTCAAAAACAAACTAATATTTAGGTAAGTCAACTTTCTAAAAAGAAGTTCCTTCTGTACATGTAAACAACATATGCCAACTTGTTTTACCCTTTGAATTTGTATAAACCGCATGCATACTGGGGTATCTTGGCTTCAAAATGATTTTCAGACCACTGTGAAAAGACTTAATATTAAAACAAACATTTATGTGAATAGTATATAAATTAGTAAGGTTAATAATTTCTATTTATTTGTTTTAGGATCTAGCCTTTTAGCTCGTCAAAAGCAAAATATTGGATCTCAAGGAGAAAGTATAGACATTCTTATTGACAAAGCTCTTACACGACTTAAAGAACAAGGAGCGTTACGTATTGTTGTTGATGAAAAGGAAAATATTTCTAATAATGAAACAAGTGCTTTAAGTATAAGTCGACTAGGCAAAGCCGCGATTAAAGGTTCTTATTTTATTACTAAAAAATTACTTGCTAAAATTTTCAAATATTTATTTATTTATTTTTTTAGGCTCATTTGATCTTGAAACTGCTCATATTATTTATTCAGATTTAATCCAGGCACAAACTTCACTTGTTCTTCTTACTTCACTTCATTTACTTTATTTGGTTATCCCTTATGATATAATTAATAATTTTCACATGGATGGGAACGCTTTCTTTCAAGCTGT
The DNA here is from genome assembly GCA_023213315.1 of Euborellia annulipes. NCBI lineage: Eukaryota > Metazoa > Arthropoda > Insecta > Dermaptera > Anisolabididae > Euborellia > Euborellia annulipes. Next base: position 62,026 of record JAKCPI010004210.1, read on the forward strand.
AAGTATTTATTATAAATAAATTGGTCACAGTTATGCTGGTTCCCAAATTTTTGGTGGCAGAGGGTTGTTTTTGTCTTTAGGGTCTAGTACGAGGTTGGTCGTGTGTTGTAGTCAGTGCCAGATTACCCCTTAGGCGGAGTAGGCAATTGCCTATGGGCCCCACAACATTAGATTTTATTTTTTTTAAACTCCTTTTAGGCATTTGAGGCCATTTAGACCCCCTCCCTATTTATTTAAATTGATTGAATTGATTAAATTGAAATGAATTTTTGTCGCTGAAGCGAACCCGCGACCCCTAAAAAGTAAAAATAGCAAGCATCTCAGAGGAGTATATATATATAATTATTCAAGTGGGCAGTAATTTTTGAATATTTACCCCTCCCCCCCTTTATAAACTTATTTTAAAATTATATGATGTTTTATTCAATCGGAAATGCTTTATGAAAATGTTTAAAATGTATATTTCTAAAATTTAGATTCTTCCTCCTGTCCCGTGGGGGCATTTTGAACATTTCAGGGACCGGGGTCCAAAATTTCGACTGCCTTAAGGACCTCCATCTTGTTTAATCCGGCACTGGTGGTAGTGTTTTGTTCTGTTTGAGTTGACTTCGACTTCGATTTCTACTTCTCAACTCCCTTGAGTTTGCCTTTGAGAATTAGGAAGTTATTGGATGGATGGTGTAATGTTGGTTTTTGTACTTCTCAAAGGTTATCTAACATTCAATAAATAAATTCGCATTTTACATATATATATATATATATATATATTAGAGTGGTACTTATTTACCAAACTTAAAATTCTGAACGGTTTGCCCCCAGATCATTCAATTATCACAAAAAAATGAAATTGCAATGATAAAAGTCATCAAATTAAGCATTTAAACCGTGCCGAAATGCTAATGAAGATGAGCATAAAATTTTATTGAATACTTTTTATATACTTTTTTTTTTTTACTTTTATATATATAAACGTACATTGCTCTTTTAATAGTATAAAATAAACTGATTGTTGTTAACATTTTATTTTTAGTATAGTAATCTAAATTCTAAGGATCTTCAAGCTGCTCGAGTTATAGGGATCAATGAAGGTTGCTCACTCAAATTAATGAGAGGGCACACTGTTAAGGTATGGCTTTGCAAATTTACTAGAAGACATTTTTTTTTTAATTAATAATTTCTAAATGAGAAATTATATATTTCATATATATTATAAATAAAATAAATATTGATTTTATTTTTGAATAATTTTTTAAAAACAAATGACTTTAATATTTTTAGAATCCATCATTGAGAGTTGTGAAAAGATTTTATCTTACTCTTATTCTAAATGAATTATGGCATGAAACTACCATTTGGCAAGTGGCAAAAAAATTTCGCGTTCCTCGAGGCTTTGTTCAAAATCTTATGACAAGTGCAGCTTCTTTTGCCTCATCACTCATGCGTTTTTGCCAGGTATATTAAATTAATTTTAAACAGATTATAATATAAAATCTTTGATTAATGAAATAATTTATTTTAAGGAGTTGGAAGAATTTTGGGCCTTTAAAGAAATGCTGTCTTCATTCTCCCAACGACTCGCTCATTGCTGCACTTTGGAGCTTGTCCCACTAATGGAGTTACCAGCTGTTAAAAGAGTATTTACTTTTTATTTTAATTAAATAATTGTGAAAAATAATATTTAGTCTCCAAGTGAGTACTTTGAAGAGATATGGATTTGCTAGTAATGGATTTGGTAAAAAATATCAGTCCCGGTCATATTTGAATGACCTTATACATGTAAGGTTTTTCTCGGGTTAAGTCGAGAAGTCGAGTGGGATATTGAGATTTACTCGACGATTCGATTCTCCCTTTGGAGCAATTTTCATGAGAAAAGAGAGTTAGGAGGTAATGATAGAGGGTTGTTTACGAGGTCGCAGCCTTGCTGGTCCCTAGGTCTGTTTGGTGGATGCCTCAGAGGTTTGGATTTGTCTCTGAGATCTGGAGGAAGATTGTGTGTAATCGTGTTCGGTTTGGAATGACTTTGGAGCCTCAATCTCCTTACTCCCCAAGTCGGAGTGTTAGTTCTGGGTTTGCCTTGGGGTCTCAACCTTTCTACTTACTCCCCAAGGCTTGCTCTCCACTGCTCTCGTGCAACTGTCAACCAAACCAAACATAAACACAACACGATTACAGACAACCAAACTTCCTCCATACATCCGGTCGCGGAAAGCTTTATTTTATTTATTTTTTTTATTCTGCTCCTTTGGCTTACAGCCAATGAGCTAAAAATCGTTACAAAATATATGTTTACAAAATAAACAAAACAATATAAATACATTAACAGGACAATATATAGTTTACGAAAAACATAGTAGTCTAGAAAAACATTATATAAAAACATGTTTAAGAAAAAACACTTTTTAAACACAATAACTACCAAGAACATTATATAAGAAAAGTATTTAGGAAGAACATCCTATAAGGACATAGTAGAGATAAATATGGTATAAAAAGCATATTAATAAAAAGAAAAAAAAACCCCTAAAGATAAATATGTATTAAATATGAGTGGTCTATTATATGACTATTTTTGCTGTATTAATGTTGCTGTCTAATTGAAGGAGTGATTCTGCAACTTACTTCTTTAGTAATCTATTGAATGATGTTGGATCTAGGAAATGTGGAATTATTTCGAGCTGCAATCGTTGGCTATTGTACCATAATTCGGACATTCTATTATAAGATGGGTAGGAGATGCTGGTATGTTTGCACAGGTGCAGATAAGAGATTTATAGATTTTGGCAAGTTCGGAGGGAAGTGAAACCTTAAATTTGAAAAATAAAATTTCGTCCCTAATAGCAAAAAAGTCACAAAAACTTTCAGCAAAATAATCTGTACCCAACAAGGTAGTTGACTATTCCTAACAAGATGTCTAATTTAGGCGCTAATGGTACATTCATTTCATTTTATTATTCACTTTAATAAATATGATTAAATGTTGTACCTAGATTATTATTATACAAACAATTCAATAGAAGTCAGTTAATACATATTTATATCTGATTAGATATTTGCTTGTATACAAGAATTAGTTACTACAAATATTGTGTTTTCAGTGGATAAAGCTTCAAGATTTAGCTTTGATCCTTAAGCTAACACATAAAAAAAAAACTTGATACTTTTCATATATATATAATATATGTTATTCTATATTTTCCTATGCATTTATATATATTTGAAATCAAGTAACATTTTAATTTTAGTTTTTCTTAATAATTCTAGTTTGAATATTTGTTTACTTTAGAAAATTAACGATGGGCGAAATACATATGGAATATTCTGATAATAATACACCAGATTTAATGGCCCACTTCCATATCATTTTATTTTGCAGCCATTTCGACCGGATCCGTCAAATAATATTTTTATTCTGAAGATAATGGCGTGATACCGGTCGAAATATTTGCAAAATAAATCTAATCTTCAAATCTAACCGCAACAAGCATCTTCTTACTGTAAGATCTCCCAGTTGAAACTCTCGCCCCTATTCTTATTTATTTTTTCCCATGTTCTTACTGGTTGCATATGACAATAGTCATCTTAGGTCTTTGAACCTTTCATTAAAAAAAAATAAAATAAAATGTGAGAGTCCTCCATCTGGTTGATATATTATTCTCCGGATATTCCCTTCCAAATATATATATATATATATATATACAGTATAATATATAAATGTTCTAGAAGGTCTGAACATTTATATATTTTACACTTTCTTCTTAATATTTATAACTAAAACGAATTTTTAGGGTCGAGCAAAGCAACTCTACCATGCAGGATTTAAAAGTTTAGAATCAATTGCTAAAGCAGAACCCAAAGATTTAGTGAAAGCAATTGAACATCTCTCAAGAAAAGCCGCATCACAAATTATTTCAGCAGCCCAGGTGAGAAAATCTATAATTTAATTTAATTTAATATTTTCTCATTCACTTTCATCCCTCGGCTGATTTACCATCCTACCTACCATCCTGATTACCTTTTGTGCTTTTCAGATCTTGATTTCTTATTTTATCATGCACAGTTTTTCTGCAGTTACAATTGGTTTAATTTTTAATTCTCTCTTACTCTCACGTTAAGGTGCTCTATATAATCACATTAATAAGAAGGTAGAAAAAATTTGGCTTAATAGAAAGATAAAATTAAAATTTGTTATGTGAAATGATAAACAAAATAAATATATATAGACACTTGGCTGTTCTGGTGCACTCCTTATCAAATTTTCTTTAAATGTCCTGGATCCTCTTGATTAAGTAACATTCAATTTTATTTCTAATTTTTATATTTGAAAAAATACTAGTGACTTATCATGCTTTTAAGACCAATTATATGAATTTGACTGATTCTTTAACCACATTCTGATTTCTTCTTCTTTTTCAGTTATTACTTTTAGAAAGAGTTGAAACTTTAAGAGATCAAGCAGAAGAGGTCCTTGAAAATATGATGAAATGTATAATTGAATAAAGTGAATATAATTCACAGTTTAATTATTTATATATATAAAAATGTATGTGATAATTTTATATCTTTTTATAAAAAGATTACCTAACGATAGTTTTTTTTTTTTTTAATTTTGTATTAATGTTAACAAATAAATTTACATATAAAAAAAAAGAAAAAAATCGGTATATTTCCATTTTCAGTTTTCTTCCCCTCTCCTAAATCCTTTTAATAAGATAATCAATGAGGACTTTTTATGGTGGCTATATATAGATCTAATATAATAGACCCCTGTATAATAGAAAAAGTAGACAACTAGCTTAATATATTTGAAGCATTTTTAAGGATGAGTCAAGGGTCTCAAGGTTTACTGAGAGAAAATAAAAATAACATTTTAAGGTAGAGGATTATTAATTTATTTTTATATTCATAAATTTCTTTATTATAATTTATTTTACATTTCTTAAGACATAATCAAATAACTTTAATGACTTGATCAGAAAATATTCACATTAATCATATTTCAAAGTAGATAAAAAATTATTTTTTAGTAGGTTTATGTATTTAAAATGAGATATATATATATATATATTTCGATATCTAAATATAATTTTACCAAAATGTTTTCATAAAAGGGCATTAATAAAAAAAATTTTTAACGTTAAAATGAACAAGAATGAACATGTGTTAACAATAATTTGAATTTAAATTTTTTAACAATACATTTTTAACATATAATAGATTAATAAAAAATTGAGAATTTTTCTTGAATAAGGAACTTTTAGGAAAATAAAAACAAAAGTATTTAACTTTTATAATAAAATAATTATTAAAAAATTTATCTATATATATATACATAGAAAAAAAAATGCCCGATGTTCACTTAAAAAAAAAAGATCTGATTCCAAATAACTTTCAAAAATGTACTCTTAGATAATAAAAATATTTAATAATTATAAGGACATGACTTGGAAGGAATAGAAAAAGTCTGACAAATGCAGCCTAACAGCCAAATTTTTCCCATTTTCATAAAATTTAATTGGATTATCTTTCAGGTTCAGTAGACCAAAACAAAAATAGTTAGAATCCGAATATAAATTAACTTATATTTAGGTTTATTACTTTTATAGTTGTTACATTCGTTTTAGTAAAGTATCGAAGCCAAAACATTGATAAATTTTATTTAAAGAAAAAATATGCTGTCCATCTCTGCTTTTACAAACTCTTTACTTCCTAAAAATAATTAAATAACTTAAGTATGTTTATTCAATTAACAATGAAAAAATATTAAGTTAGAATATAATTTTTTTTAAAACATATTTTCCTTTAACTTAAGTATGAAATATCAGATGTAATCATTTTAAATACATATAATATGATAAATAGATTAATATATTTTATAATTGAAGGTAATGATAAAATAAACAATTATGTATATAATATAAAAATTTTGGCCTTATTGGAAAAATAATCTGTCCTAAAGACAATCGGGGGAAAAAAGTTATTGGGCCTATTTTTACAAAACCACTCTCACTAGTTTCATACAAAATAAGACACTGGGCCGGCTAACTCTTTTTTTCAACCATCACCAGGAAAGAAACGTCAGTTTCAAATTTAAACAAAAAAAAAATGCTTCAACTCTATTTTTACCTTCAATTATATTAAAATAATATAATGAATTTCTATAATAAAAATAAATCAGAAATAAAGAAATACAAATATACTTTATTTATTAATTATATAATCAAAGTTTCAAAATAATCCAAAATTCTTATTAACAATTGAACAAAAAAAAAAGTAAAAATATAATGAATTTTTGACATTAGTGTTTTAGTATAAAATTTTCAAAAAATACATTGGAATCCTTAAAGGGCTATCAAAGATGTGAACATCAAGTCTATATATACATACATATTTTTTTAGTATTTATTATATTATATACATTAAAGAATAAAATTAAAAATTAAAAATTGGAATTACTATGCGATCTTAAACTCTTTTTACCAATAAACTTAGGTGATTTAATTCTTGATGATGATGAAGCTCTTGTTTCTGGCGAGTATTGTAGACATTTGATGATTTTTGAAGATTCTTCTAGCCTCTGGGAGAGAAGTTTATTCTTTTGTTTTTCTTGGGTCAATTCACGTTGCAATTGGATGACTGATTTACTGGGCGATGGGCACAAATAAGGATGTTGAAGAAGATCCGCAGCTGTTGGACGACATTCAGGATCAGGATGGGCCATTAATTTTATCAGTTCGTATAACTTCTTGGAATAATTTTGTAATGGTGGTATGTTGCCTCTTCGTATTTCATGCCATTCATTGCCGTTTTTAGGGAGCGGACCGCCGCCGGCTGCTTCGTATAAAGTAAGCCCTAAAGCAAAAATATCGGCTTTAGGGAGATTTTCGAAATTTTCTTGAAGAATTTCGTAAGGTAGATATCTGCAATCTCCTTCTTCAACTTCAGGATTTTTAATACTTGTTACGTGACCTAAATCTCCGATTTTATACGTGACAGTCTCTGCCGGTTTTGAAGAGGAGATATTAATCGATGCATTTTCGTCTTCCTCAAAGCCATCATCGGCAGATTCGTAATTGACTGAATTCATTTGTGGTTCGATTGAAATAAAGATATTCCCTGGCTTTATATCCATATGTACTAATTTCATATAATGGATATAATTTAAACCAGATGCTAGATGTGTAAGGAGAGTTTGTAATTGAGGTTCTGTAAATGGCGTGTTATTAATACTATTTTTTTCAATAACTTCGGCAAGACTACCCCCATTACAGAATTCATTTTGGATTATTAGATGATCATCTTCCGACCAGGCACTAAAATACCGAACGACGTATTCGTGTTTTCCTAAGACGGCATGTGCATATACTTCATTCATTGCCATTTTCAAATTTTCAGGTTTAATGTTCTTTTTAATTGCATATAGACATCCGTCAAGTCGATTTAAGCATTTATAAACGGAACCGAATTCTCCAGATCCAAGTAGACAAATCTCGTGGAATTCTTTATGATATCGATTAATATTCGCCTCCTGAAGTGATAGCCTTTTGGTAGGTATTTGATTCTCTGAATCAGAATCAGAATCAAGTTCATGGATATCAGAAATACTTGTTTCAAGAGGACTTAAACGTGATCGAGATCTTTTTTTAGAAAGAATTATCATACCAGAAGGTGTAAATGGATTTAAATTGACAGTGGGTTTATTATTTTGTTCTTTTGGTGTGACAAAGAGCAAATTTCGAGAACGATTTGGATGAAAATCAAAAATTGAATGGCACGTATTTATTTTGATTTTCGGCGTGTGAAATAAATTATTATTATTTCTTGGCGTTTCTTCTTGAATAAATGACTCCTCCATTTCGACATCAGAGCAAAGCGATGTAGACGTTACGTTAAATTCTTCACTTAATGACAAATCAAAGTCAAGTTTCTTGGCGATATCAGGTTTAGTTGAATCAGGATTCATTGTTATGGCATAATACGTTGCACTTAATACAAAACAATAAATTATATGAAAAAATTATAAAACAATGAAATTTAAATAAAATAAAACGATATGATCTTGCCACAAAAGCCCGCGATAATCGGCTTTAAGTCACAAAATGGCCACTTGAGGGATAATGCCAACTGTTGAAAAAGAAAAATGAAATATGTTTTTACTAAAATTATTTCAAATTAAAATAAAAACTCAAAGCAATTTAATGTTTTTAAAGGATTTATATTATTTTATTTATATAAACAATTTTTATATTAGCTGCTTTTTGTTGAAATAGGTCAATTAGTCAATCAGATATTTCTGAAAATGTTGCTTATGTTCAGGCCAAGCTTGCAAATTTTTATTATTTGACATAAATAATAATGTTTATTTTTAGTAATTTATTCAAAGTTATTTTTTAAATTAAGATTAAAGTATCAATTCGTTAAAAATACTCAATCTCAAGTTCAAACATAGCCTGAAAAGCCTGAAAATAGCTTCCAGTCAGTACAGTTTTATACCTTTTATACATCGGCCTAGTTTTATCCGTAATAGTTTTATACATGTATAAAACCGTGTATTATACTCGGCGGGATAAAACTTGCCAACTGTGTCTGTAATGCAGAGTAGGGTTTTATCCAGGGGGGTTTTATCATGATTTTGCAGTTTTATATACAAAAATCGCGGAAAAAACTGTATAAAATGTATAAATCTCGGATGCGCATGCGCAAACTCGACGAGAAAGAAAATTAAAAAAAAATCATTTATGACTAGAATGAGTCATATTTTTTAATATTTATATATAAAAACAAATTTTCAAAAATGCCAGGTGGCAAATGATTGACAGATTAAATTAATTAATTAAACTTTTTTTTTTTTTCTCTTTATTCTCGGCCTTCTAGCGTTAGCCATTCGGCCCCTTCTTGTATACAATAAATTAAACTTAATAAAAGACTGATTTGAGTTTTGCTGTGGTTTGTTTGCAAAAATTTTAACTTTTTGACAGTGTAGTAACAAGGGTATGAAGCGCCTGTGGCAAGTGTCTAACTTGCGCCCTCCCCCCCCCCCCATAATCCAGTGTTTCTTAACCTTTTTTTTGGCCAAGTTCCTCATTAATGATATATTATTCAGCCAGGGAGTCGCCAATCGAGGCGCTAGTATCGGCGCTGTCAAATTTTAATTTAATTTAAATTAATTTTAAATTAATTAATGGCCCATGGGCTTGGCATAGTAGGTAGCGTGCCTACCTCCTATACCAAACATCGCGGGTTCGGACCCAGGCAGTCCGATAATTTTATTTAAGCCATTTGGATACCAGATGGCTTAAATAGAAATGCCTGAACCCCCAATAGATATATTCATTACAACGGTTATCGTCAAAGTCTTAAATGGTCTAAGTTGCCGAAAAGACTGTGAATGTGTATATGAGTTTGAGTGTGAATGAGAAAAATCTGGTGTGACTGTCGCACAGCACACAACTTTCTCTTACCTTCGGTAATCGAAAGTTGTGTACTGTGCTTGTCACACCAGATTTTTGTGTCGACATGTATTTAGTTCCCGGCAGTAGGGAATATTTGAATTCAGGTGTAAAATTTATAAGTATGGGAAAATATTTATATTTTGTTACCATGGCAACCATTTCTCCTATCTTTTCTATGGAGTGCAAGAGTAAAAGTGGTCTTCAAACAATTTTGAGGGCAAAACGAGAATATACATTTGAAAGAGCATCTAAAAAATAATTGATTTTTGAATTTTAATCAAAATCGTTAGAGCGAATTTTGAGAAAATCGAAAAAAACTGAAAAAGTACATCAGTAAAGTACTAGTACTCTTTGGCCGATTTTGATTAAAAGCTTATTTTTCCGGTCCGGGGGTGTTTAAGTTAAATATAGAATTTCATCCTCGTAGCTCAATTCCTTCATGCTTAAAAGTGAACACAGACACACACACACACCCACCACCCACCCACAGACAGACCATGTCGCGAAAACCACTTTTTTGGATTCAGGGGACCTCAAAACGTGAAGATCCATCAAAATCTCGACATCGAATTTTTGACATGAAACCAATACTTTCTCTCTATATATATATTTACATATATACATAGGTAAGAGAAAGTAAAAGATTTAAATTCCGTTACCATGGCAACCATTTCTATCTTTCCTATGAAGAACAAGAGTAAAGTGGTCTTCAGAAGATTTAACGGCAAAATGAGAATATACATTTTTAAAGAGCATCTAAAAAAATAATTGATTTTTGAATTTTAAAAAATCCTTGGAGGGAATTTTGAGAAAATCGAAAAAAACTGAAAAAGTACATCAGAAAGTACTAGTACTTTTTGGCCGATTTTGTTCAAAAGCTTATTTTGATGTGGGAAGGTACCTAAGTTAAATATAAAATTTCAATCCGGTAGCTCAATTCCTTCATGCTAAAAATCTGTCCACACATACAGACACACACACACACACACACACACATACATACATACACACACACAGACCAATTTGCGGGACCCACTTTTTTGGACTCAGGGGACCTCAAAACATGTATATCCATCAAAATCTCGACATCGAATTTTTGACATGATCTAATACTTTCTCTCCTATATATTTCATATATAGGCTAAGAGAAATAAAGTGTTTAAAAATTAATTAATGATATATCATTAATCTGTGATAATACTCCCTGGATAATACCCTGCTCATTTGGTCCTCCAGATTCGTTCTCCAACTCCAGCCAGAGCAATTGGTTAAAATTGTGGTCTTCATGCCAACATAAATAAAAAAAAGTTATTTAAAAATTTGCCAAAATTCCCTAAACATAGGGTTACCAAAATTTACATTCCACAAATTCTTTCTCTCGTTATAATGACAGATAAATGAAATTATTATAAGTTAGCATTAAAAATAAAAGGAAATTGATAATATGATTTAAAAAAAAAAGTGCAGGAAGTGGATTTGAACTCGCGAAGTTTGGTTACGTGAGAATGGAAAAAAATATAGATTGGTTGAGGACGGATTAACCACCTGAGCCATGCTCTGTTTAATTATGAGTAATGGACAAATAAGCCATATAAGAAATATGAAATAAAAGAAGTATTAAAAAATTTTAATATTTCACATATGATATATCATTTTTCATTAATTTTTATGCTGATTAATAATTTATATTCAAAATTTCAAAATCATTCATAGTTTTCAAATAATTCAAAGGGCAAACGTCAGATTGTTTATGCCTTAATGTAATTAAACCAAAAACTCTATCTAACATATGATACATGTTTTTAATTCTTGAATTTCCCCAGATTCCAGAGAACTAAAGCCCTTTTAATTATATGTTATAATTTGGGAGTTATTGGCGATCAAAGTTAAGCTATTTACGACATCAACACACTCAATTCTATATTATCGAAAAAGCTTATTTAGCATTGTCTGATTAAAACCAAACTTTTACCAGAGATTTATAATTAAAAAATGAGTTTTTTTCTAAAGTTTCATTGAAATTGGTAAAGAAATAAATAAAATATTGACTATTTTGTAAATTAAGTTTTAGAATTTGGGATCTCAGATGGAAGCCTAGACACGGTTCATAGATCGCCTCTCTTTACCCATCCGGGATCCGAAATTCTAAAACTCAATTTACAAAATAGTCAATATTTTATTTATTTCTTTACCAATCTCAATGAAACTTTAGAAAAAACTCATTTTTTAATTATAAATCTCTGTTAAAAATTTGGTTTTAATCAGACAATGCTAAATAAGCTTTTTCGATAATATAGAATTGAGTGTGTTGATGTCATTAAGGTCGAAATTAGTCTTAACTTTGATCGCCAATAACTCCCAAATTATATCATATAATTAAAAGGGCTTTAGTTCTCTGGAATCAGGAGGAATTCAAGAATTAATAACATGTATCATATGTTAGATAGAGTTTTTGGTTTAATTACATAAAGGCATAAACAATCTGACATTTGTCCATTGAATTATTTGAAAACTAAGCATGCTATTGACATTTAAATTATAAATTATTAATCCGCATAAAAAGTAATGAAAAATGATATATCATATGTGAAATATTAAAATTTTTTTAATACTTCTTTTATTTCATATTTTTTATATGGCTTATTTGTCCATTACAAAATTAAACCAAGTGTGGCTCAGGTGGTTAATTCGTCATCAAGCAACCTATATTTTTTTCCATTCTCCCGTAACCAAACTTCGTGAGTTCAAATCCACTTCCTGCACTTTTTTTTTTATTCTTAACTGTTTTTTATACATGTGAGTGGGAGGGGGAAGGCTGGCATATTAATTTTTAAAATTTTATATTCAAAATAAAATTTAATTCCCAAAATAATAAAAATCTCGTGCAGCTCACAACTAGGTCGGTCCCCTTTGTTTTGCGCCCCCCAGCCCAGTTGCGCTCGTGGCGGGCGCCTGTTTTGCCACCCCCTCGTTACGGCCCTGCTTTTTGACCACAGAATGAATGGCCGAAGCGTTTTTTGATAACAACTATAAAAGTCTAAATTCTAAATTCAATTCAATTGAGATTGTCACCAATGTAACAACCTTTATAATCTTAGGAAAATTGTACCTGAAAGCTACAGAATGAGTGGCCGAAACGTTGTAATTGTTACAAATCAACCACACAGTTAAACCGAAAATCAAATTCTTTTACTAATGATAACAATTGTGAAAGCTGTGAAACTTCCAAATTCTAAAATTTACCTTTTTAAATAATTATTATAAAGTTTTTTCTAAAAAAATATAAATATATAATGATTGGGTCCAAAAAGATTAAGACGCAGGAAATTGTTATTATCTTAGGAATAAATGAGTAAGGCTGAAGGCAAGCCGATCGAGCAAAAGCTTTTTCGATCAAAATGTTTTGCCCAAGAAATGTTTTGTCCGAAAACATTTTTGCTCGATCGGTGTGCGTTCAGCCTAAAAATAACGTTTTGCTCGATGCCAACGCACACCGATCGAGCAAAAACGTTTTCGGACAAAGCATTTTGTTCGATGATGTCGAATCATGACCAATTGGGTTTTGTCTCTTCGGTGTGCATTGACCTATAGAAAAGCGTTGAAAAAACAGTTTCAGGCAAAAACGTTTTGTCCGAAAACGTTGCTCGATCGGTGTGCTTTCAGCCTAAAAATAACAAAATATTTTTATGTATATATACAATGCATTTATTTATTATGTTACAATTATTAAACACTTCATTAATACATTAGGTATGAACAAAACATAATCAAGATTCAGTATATTCATACCTATTATTTTGACATTTAATAATTCTTTTTTGGATAATTTTATAGAATGGAAGAGAGCAAGTACAGGTGTAGCAAATAAAGAGAGCCTTTGGACGCCAAATGCCGAAAAGAAGACGTTCCGGTTAAAATGTTATTTTCGTTCATCCTCAGTCCTGGCAGGATTATACTGACAAGTGAGAACTGAGAAACTGAGGATGGACGAATAAAATTTTGTGCGAAACCTCTCCTTTTCGGCATTTGGTATCCAAAGGCTCTCTTTATTTGCTGCACCTGAACTTGCTCTCTTCCATTCCATAACATCAACAGCAAATTCTCTTCAACTTAGATAATTTTATATTCAAAAATAAGATAAGATTTTTTTTTTCTTTATTAACCATATAAAAATGCATCTTGAAAGAATAAATTAAGATAAAATTAAAAGCAGTAGTATAGTTTTTTCTCCTTTTTCTATTATAGAAACCAAAGCAAATATCACTTTTGAATATTTTAAAATCTTGAGGTAATAGATTTGCCACACCAGTCAGATTCCACTTTTCGGGCCATATATATTCTAAAATTAATTTTCCATATGTTAAGTTCCTTATCAGAAAGCTAAAAAAATAAAAGCAAACTAAATTTAATTATCTGATATTAATTAATTAAAGAAAAAATAAATATACTTACAAATGAATTGACAGCTGTAGGTTAGGTTCCCATATTTAATTATTGAATTTCATTTTTCAATTATTTTATTAACATTTTGATTATATTATCCTCTAAATAAAAAGCAAACTACATCGTCAATGCTCTAAAACATTAAAAAATATGAAATAAAAGCTTTTAAGCTGTTTTTTTTTCAGGGGGGTTGGTTTTTTACAGTTTTATACATCGGCCTAGTTTTATCCGTGATAGTTTTATTCATGTATAAAACAGTGTATTATACTCGGCGGGATAAAACTTGCCAACTCTGGTAACATGTTATATTGCTCTGAGATTTTAATTAATACCTAAATCAACTTATTAATTGAATTAATAATTATAATAAAAATATATACAATAAAAAATATTCAAAAATAGAAAATAAATTTCAATAGATATTTACGAACCAGTTAAAACTATTATTTATGTTGAAATCTCGTCAGAAATATTAAGAGAATTTATAAAATGTTATTTTTCTTATTCCTTGTTTTAGGCAAATTTTATTTATCCATCAAATATTTCCTAGTTTAAATTATTCCCTCCAGTCAATAAAAAAAAAAAAAAAAAGATGGCGTATAGACAGTTGAGAGAAGCTCTCAAAGATGGTGTAGGCATTTATAAAATGACTTGTTTTAAATTCAAATTGGACAACTTTAATTATTCTGTTAATATTATTCAAATAAATGATTTATCATAATAAAAAAGTAAAAAGTACATATTTAATTTCTTAACAAAAAAAAAAGTCTTTTTTTTTAAATTTTATTTAAGTTCTTTTTCTGCATCGGAGACCGCGATGCGGGGGGGGGGGGGAGGAACTCATTTTTAAATATTTCTCTCCTCCATACACAAAAATATTTTTAAAATAGCGTTTATCTCTGAACCCGGGGGCTCTCAAAGACAAATTTTCAATAATTTTTTTTTTATCTAAATTTTTTTGTTTTTGTCTGATGTTTATAAATTTTACATATGAATTCTAATACCTCCCTGATTCTAATGTACTATACTACCCAGAACTAAATATATGCACAACTTTCAATTATCGAAGCTAACAGAAATTTGAGTGCTGTGCAACTTCACACCAGATTAAAAAAAATGCCTTTCATTCTACGCGCCATCTCCCCTACTCCTTTTTGAATTCCCCCATTTTTAAAGGAGAAAACGAAGCTATCTTCAGTCAGTTGGCTATTCACGCGCCATTCATTTACTGCATATTCGCGTTCTTTATTAAAAGTTTTTTTTTTATTTTGTGATTATTAGTGCTCATCAGTGTTTTAATTAGTGCTCTTGGATAATGGATTATTAATTTTAATGCTCTTCATCTTTCTTCGACTTCGTCTCACACTGCCGGGCCGACTCAGGATTATTATTAATGGTATTTATATTTATTTAAATTAGTCTCCTCTCTCTATTCTATTGTAAAATTGTGTGTCCTAAAATTTTCTACCATATAAATTTGTATTTGATAAAAATCCTCTTTCTTATTTTTTATTATATAAATGTCTTATATCATTTTATCAATTCGTTGTTAAAATTGATTTCTAACATTATACATTTTACTTTTTTTTTATTTTTTTATTTTTATTGTCCATTTTTCTTGGAACCAAGGTATTCTTGGAACTTGATTATCACGTGCATAAGAGAATCAAATTATGATACAACATCCTTGTTATTTTAGTTCGAACTCTCGCCGCTTGGTTTCCCTCAATCTGAGATGATATCAAAGTGTCTTTCCTATTTTTAATACTCCTCAATTTATGAATTTGCTTTATAGTCTATATTGAAAGGTATATTTCAATTTTGTTTGTTTTTTGTTAGGAGGCTATAATTGGATAAAATCAATAGGTGATGATTAGAAATCTAATTTTCCTATTATTTTTCTACACCAAATTTTTTTCATATCAATCCATCTCAGTGAGGATATTGTCATGGTTAAACAGAGTCGTACCGAGGCAGTAGGGACCTGGGGCGTCACTAGAAGAGGGCGCCTATATACATTTTGTACCAGATGTGTATATTGAATTTTTCAGGAAGGGGGCGCGAATTCATTTTTAAATATCCCCCTCCTCCATACACAAAAATATTTTTAAAATAGCCATATATCCCTGAACCCCGAGGGCCCCGGGGCCTCTCAAAGACAAATTTTCAATAATTTTTTTTATCTAAATTTTTCCTTTTTTACCCGAGCCCTAAGGGCCTCGGGGTCTCTCAAAGACAAATATTTGGAGCCGTATGTCGGGGAATCTGGTGTGACTGGTCGCACATCACACAATTTTTTCTTACTTTCGGTAATTTAAAGTTATATTCTGTACTTGTTTACCAGAATATATATACATAGGGATGAAACGATACCGAGTAGGTACTCGATACTTTTACTCGATACTGGTATCGGTTGCAAAGTATCGAGTACCTACTCGGTATCGATTGAAAAGTATCGATACTTACTCGTATCGGTCAATTTTTTCGTACAATTAAAGATAACCAAAAACTTTGCAGCCAGGAGATTAAAGAAAAAATCTTTTATTTAATTTCTATTTGCTGACGTTTCGGTCGCCAATCACCTTCATCATCAGAGACCTCCAAGTAGCAAGTAGGCCCCTATATGATAATATTTTTGTACATATCAAAGTAAAAATAAATTGTATATTATTAATTGCAATGAATTTAAGATCGTGTATAATTGACAATACTTGCCCTGATAAAGGTCGTAATTGGAGACCGAAACGTCGGCAAATAGAAAATTAAATAAAAGTTTTTTATTTAATCTCCTGGCTTCAAAGTCCCTGCGAATCTTGATTAAATCTCCACAGCCATAAAACATCAATTTCTTGGAAAAAAAAAAAAAAAAAAAAAAACAATTACGACTAACAAGTAAAAATTTCAGTTTTAGAGGTGCTACCCAAAATAATAATTTTTCAAGATGTTTCCCTGTTGAACACGCAAATAATAAAAATTAAATAAAATACAGTAGTACAAAACATTCCACTTATTTCTATTGTGAATAAGAACAAATCTAAGTAAATGTTCTTCCTACCTAATTAATTATCGCATACGTGGACCGAGTATCGATACGAGTATTTTTGACCGATACTCAGTGGCGGCTCGTGAGTTTAATGCCGGGGGGGGGGGGCGCACCACCGGGGGGTCTGGGGGGCCCCCAAGAGAACACTAAACCATACACACTAAATCACACTACATACCAATCACACTTAGTTAGAATACGGTTAAAATGTTAAGGAACGCCGATGCGCTGTGCGGCGACTAGCTGATGCTTCGCTCTGCGCATGCTCGGACGGCATCCCAAAACAGTTTTGGGATGCCGTCCGAGCATGCGGACGAATGGATTTTCATTACCGACCTCGATAATGAAAAAAAACCGGTTTTTCTCGAAAGTCGGTAAAAAACCAAAATTTTTTTCCCGTCCGAAAAAATATTTTACCTTTTTTTTAGAGACGCCAATTTTTTGCCGCCCGCGGAACCAAAGTTTGCCACCAGAGTTTGCCGCATCGGAACATTTTTTTTTTTCGCGGAACCAAAATTTTTTCCCGTCCGAAAAAATATTTTACCTTTTTTTAGAAACGCCAATTTTTTGCCGCCCGCGGAACCAAAGTTGCCGCCGCGGAACATTTTTTTTTCGCGGAACCAAAACCATCATCACCAAAACCTAGGCTTTCCCACACCTCTCTCCATATAACTGCATGTTGATGGATTGGGGCGTTTAGGACAGCGTCCGACGGCTATAAATACGCAATTTTCGCGGTATTTTTGCCTGTTTTTTCCCTATATTTTCGATGTACGCGACTGATAAAACACTTTGGTTAGTTAGATGTATAATTATAATTGAATGGGTATTTAATTATTTTTTACTTTTTCAAATCTTTAGGAGGGGCGGCGTCCGAGAGTCCTTATGGGAGAGCCGCCACTGCTGATACTTACTTGGTACTCGATTCAAAAGTATCGATTCCAAAAGTACTTGGTATCGAAAGAAAAGTATCGAGTAAGTACTTGTATTTACTCGTATCGTTTCATCCCTATATATACAAATCAAATTTTTATGTATTAATTTTTAAAATTTTATATTAAAATTAAAATTTAATTCCCAAAAAAAAATATTTTTCCTAAATCTCGGGGGAGGGGCGGAGCAAGGGGGAGGGGCGGAGCAAGGGGGAGGGGGTAATTACCCTCTTTACCCCCCTGCTCAGAAGGCGACATTACAGATAGACAGAATAAAGGATATTTAAAAAATTCCTGTCAAGATTCGTAGTGATAAAATGGAATAAAACAAATAATATTTTTATTTTATTATTTTAATAAACTGGCCATTCAAGTAATTATCAACCCAATTTATAAGTAGCTACAACATTACATTTTGACAGAGGCGTCAGTCATTTGGGGGGGAGGGGCTTATATACACATACTTGTAATACTTGCATATGGTGGGGAGCTCTGATCTTTTTTAAATTTTATATTATTCTTCCCCCCCCCCCCAAGGAAAATTTGAAATGACGCCACTGCATTTTGATTTATTTTCCTATATTAATATAAGTTAAAATTTTAACGAACCAACTTGTTATTGAGTACATTTTGAGCCTTCAAATAAAACAATGTTTGAGAGCAGGTTAGATAAGGAGAAGGGATGCGGCAATTTTTTTTTTTTGCCCGGGGCACGCAAAAGGGTTAGGAACGGCCCTGTTGATAATTTTTTGTCTATAGGCCTATATGTCAAAATAATTAGTTGCGAATTTAATGAAATTGATTACGATTATATACACATACTTGTAATAAAATAATTCTCTGTTTGTATTAAGTTTCCGAGGGGTCCAAGTGAAAGAGGAAAGGGAAATCAGCTGCAGACGACCCCAACTAGCAACTGGCAAGTTTTGGCCACTAACTAACTCTTCGGCAAGAATGTTTCTCTTGCGGCAGATGTGCCCTTCAGGCCCTCATTCCACATGAATCCCAACTAACATACGTTTCCACAAGTTATATATTAATATAATAAATAATATAGAACTCGCAAGGCAACTTATATCAACTGGTCATATATTAATTGGGACCTCAACGAGAGGAATCTGATCAACTATATCCAAAGTTTGTTAGCTATGTGGGGTTTATCAGTAGTTCTCTTTCCTATTATGATTATCATCTCTGTCGCTCTCTCTCTCAATTATCTCTTTTCTCTCTCTCTCTCTCACTCTCTCTTTATCGAATGTTTTTTAATGTTCCCGTAGGCAGTAACCTGTGCAAGCGCGTTCACCCTATTATCCCTTTTAATAATCAAATTACTACCCTTAGTCGGATGAAGATAAACTTATTTTATCTCTTGGCGGAAAATGAATTATCCTGACACCGCAGAAAATTTGTGTTCTGTTCAAATGAATTATGAAAAAAAAAAAAAAATTAAAAAAAGTAAAAATCGGTCCGAGTTTTTCACATTCTGTAATTTCTTTTGTTATATTTATTTCTTCATTATCTGAGATGAAATATTACTTTCTCATGTCTATATACATGTTAATATATATAATGAGAAAGTATTGGATTCATGTCGAAAATTCGATGTCGGGATTTTGATGGATATTCACGTTTTGAGGAAAAAAGTGGTTTTTGCAATATTGTCTGTATATGTTCAATTTAAAGTATGAAGGAATTGAGCTAAGAGGTCGAAATTTTATATTCAAGTTAAGTACCTTCGTGAGCCGTGAAAATAAGCTTTTAAACAAAATCGGCCAGAGTACTAGTACTTTAACGATGTACTTATTCAGTTTTTTTCGATTTTCTCAAAATTCGCTCTAACGATTTTGATTAAAATTCAAAAATCAATTATTTACCAGGCATTCTTATTTAAGCCATTTGGTATCCAAATGGCTTAAATAAAATCATCGGACTGCCTGGGGTCCGAACCCGCGACGTTTGGTATATGAGGTTAGCACGCTAACATCTACACCAAGCCCCGAGGGCCACTTTACTCTTGTAATTCATAGGAAAGATAGGAAAGATGGTTGCCATGGTAACAAAATATTTTCCCATGTTTATAAATTTTACATCTCGTATTTTACTATATTGGCGGAAACTAAACATATGTCTATACAAAAAATCTGGTGTAACCTTATCAATGGTAAGAGAAAGTTGTATGCTGTGCGACCAGTCACACCAGATTTTTTTTTAAAGTTGAAATATTTTTTATCTCTATACTAGTAGAACCCAACTTCGAAATGGTCAAAAATTATTCAAGAAATTGATCTGACTACTGGGTCTGTGCCTCTATAAAGGAATCAATTTTATATTTATATATTCTCATAGCATCAAATCGTCAATTTTTTCATCCAAAAGAACACGGTAAAAAAAGAAGAAATCATAATTTTCCTCAAACTCGCTTTTAGATTAGTTGGATTTCGACTTGTGCTCCATTCTTGACTAGAAATTATTCGAGTGTAAAATTCGGCATGTTTTCGATCTTTCGCCAACTGAAGATCAAAGTTATTCTTGCGCACATGGCCGGGGCCAGCTGACGCTTAATATAGCTCGGATATATTGTGATGGGCGTGGGTTGGGTGGGGAGTAGGGGGTGGAATTGGGGGAGGGGGTGATGGTACATGTCCCAAGATCAGATGGACACACCATGTGTCCCCCGTTAAAAGACATCGATGAATATTTGCTCACAATGCATGCATTCTAATTCAATTGGATATTCTGAGATTTTGAAAATTTTATTGCTAACCCCATTTTACAACTTTTATTAAAGATTAGTAAATGTTGATAGTGAAGTTACGAGATGCAAGGCAGGTGTTTAGTAGATTAGAAGAAAAAAAAAAAAATTTTTTTTCTTTTTTTGCAGGATCAATCATTATTGACAACTGACTTGGGCAATTTTTTCAGTTTCAGCCCGCTTTGTAGCCATCATCAGTTTTACAAAAATAATACAAGATTAATTAAATTGTCAAATTTGTTAAATAAATCATATTAATAAAAGAATGTAGTATAATTCTCATTCTTATAAAGATGATTAATCTTATATTATTTTTGTAGAGCTGATGATGGCCACAAAAAGAGCCGAAAGTGAATAAAATTCGCAAAACAATTGTCAGTAGGGTAGATCTAACGATTGATCCTGCAAAAAAGAAAAAAAATCGTTTTTTTTTTCTTTTAATCTGCAAAGCCCTAACCTTGGATCTCGTAACTTCCCTTTTCCACGAAACATTTAAAATAATAAATTCAACAATCGTCACTATGACATTGTATTGTAATCAGGACCTCGTTCCTGAGGGGCGTGCACCTCGGCCTGGCTGGCTAAATGGACAACATGGGAACTTTTAATTTGTTTAAAAAATTTAATGGACTTTGATCAAGTTTCTTTTAAATTATCTATTAATACAAGTAAATATAAACTGACAAGTGAGTTAAAATGCAGACTACTATAGACAGGGCCGGCTGGCTCTACTTGTAAGCAAAAGATGCTTCGTATCGGGGCGCTTCCGTATAAGGACGCCATGATTTACGTAATATTTAACCCCCTGGACCCCCTTGCTCGCCTTCGGAGAGCAAATTCATCAAATTTATTCTTGCATTGTTTGGACATTTTCCAAATGTTCGTCGAAGGCGAGCAAAATCCTAGAGCGGGTACTGACTATAGACTATAAAATTAATTATATCTGTTATATAGTATCGCTGATGTTTTTTAAATTTGCTTTCTGTCACATCAAATTTCATTCAAGACTAGTATTTCAGACTACTAATACATTTAATCAAAAATTCACACAATTCAAAAAAAAAAATCTTATATTTTCAGATTTGTTTTCTCTATGAATCAAACAAACTTTATATATGTATCGATGTGTTCAGAAAATAAAAAGAAAAATTAGGATTATTTCCTGTGAAAGATGCTGTTGTTGGTTAGTGGTAGTGGTGGGGGAATGTCAGAGTAGAAAATGAATCGCGTGAGGTTTCTTAAAAAGAGACAGCTGCCGAGGATCCCGTTTCTTTGTTGCCTGGCAATTTTCTTCTTCTTTTCTTAAGATACGCCAGATTGTAGCGATGTTGGCTTCAATTTCCGTAGCCGCAAAATGTCAAAAAAATTTGACTTATGTGAGAAAGATTAGAAAAAGGTATAAAGAGAAGAGGAGAGGGAAGGGGAAAGGCTCAGTCTGCTGTTTGCCCTCCCACTCGCAAACTCAAAGTATAATTGTCTAGATATTTGACATGTTTCGAAAATATATTAACTTTTTCTATTTTACAGCTGTGTGTATTTTATTATTAACGTCAGTAAATCCTCAGCTTAAAAAATATGAAATATAGAAAATATAAATAATAGATTATTATATCAAAATTAAATAATAAGTTGATACTTTTTTAATAATAAATGTTATAAATCATTTGTTTATAAAAACTTTCTCGTTATTAAATTTTGATGCTTTATTGAATACTCAAAATGAATAATTCAATTATATACATATATTATATAGACTTTGTTTAATATAGTAGATTAATAAATAAAATTTATGTATTATTGAAATTTCTATCATTAATCATTTACTATTTCTTTCCGAGATGCAAATTCATCATTTAGGATGTAACTAAGGAGAGATGGTGAGAGAATCCCCCTTCTAGATATATTTTTAATAAAAAAATAACAAATTTTAAATTTTCATAATTTCATTGATTTCATAGGCCTATAGTAAAGAATTGATGAAATAAAAAGTAAAAATCTGGTGTGACTGGCGCACAGCACACAACTTTCTCTTACCTTCGGTAATCGAAAGTTGTGCTCTGTGCTTGTCCCACCAGATTTTTTGTGTTTAAGTTAGGCACCCCATGGGACGTGACACGAAGCTTAGAACTTTACTGATGCACTTTTTCAATTTTTTTCGATTTTCTCTAAATTTGCTCCAACGATTTTTTTTTAAATTCATAAATCAATTATTTTTTAGATTCTCAATAAAATATATATTCTTCCCTTACTTATAAATTGTACATCTTGAAAATCGAATTTACCGTACTGTCGGAAACTAAATACATGTCGACACAAAAAATCTGGTGTGACAAGCACAGAACACAACTTTCGATTACCGAAGGTAAGAGAAAGTTGTGTTCTGTGCGCCAGTCACACCAGATTTTTTATAAGCTAAGTCGCTTTGAAAAAAAGGCGTTAAAAAATAGATTTTCCCTTCCTCGTTTAGCTAGCAAAGTAACAAATTCAATCAGGATTCAGCCAAGTTTAATTCAAATTAAAGCAAGAGTGCTGGCCGCCATTGATCGGAGCTGATGTGTCAATGAATCAATTCCCTGGAGCCCAACTTCTCCTCGGATTGCGGACTCCATTAATAAATTCCCCTGCTATGCCTACTTCAATAAATACACCTAACTCTAACCTCACTTAGACATTAATAGAAATTAATTTATTAATTTAAAATTTATAAAAGACAATGTGAATGAAGGCCGCAATACATATAGATGAAATTGCCAACGTTTCGGTGACTAAACATCATCCATCTTCAGGACAAAGATCTTAAATTCTTGATTCCGCCTCCTTCATTTGTTAAATAAATAAAACTATTCGATTTCATCTGTCTGTATCTGCATTAACTCTGGTGGTGGCTCTCATTTTATTTAATCTTCTAAAATTTATAATTTATTTTACATAAACAAATTCTAAAAAATTATAATTATTTTTTTCCCGCACCTCACATTTTTTCTCTCGGTTTTTTAAAGACCCTAATGACACAAATCTATTTTGTTTTATAATGTTATTGAATTTTAAATTAAATCGGATAGCTCTTACTCAAGGGTGTGGATGACAATCACAGGTTGGCTACCTGTAAGGATCTTTATGCCCGAACAGCAAGAGGTCTTAAAATATTCAAATTTTTTTAGTTTATATAAAAACTTTTGCCCTCGGGCAGCGTGCTAGCGTGCCTTCTATACCAGGCATGTAAAGCTTTTATGATATTGCAGGCCACATGATCTATTTTGTACTAATTCGGGGGCCGCATGTTTGAACTGTTAAAAAAATTAATAAAATACGATTGTTTGAATGATTATATTATGTATTTATTAGAGCTTGTTCTATACCATATGTTGTGGGTTCGGATCCCAGGCAGTCTGATGATTTTATTGCGCGCCTCGGAAAACCGTTAAAGCACGATTGACTCGAGGCGGCACGAGATGGCGTTAGTGTTCCCCCATTGGAATACACGTAACTTGTTGCATTTAATTCTAGACTTTCCAGCTAATTAATTAAAGGCAAAAAATTAATTATTTTTTAACACAATGATTACTAATTTAATTATCTACAACTTATAGAGCTCCTTTTTTTAAAATATCTTTTATTTAATGCGATTAATCTAAAAAAAATTTTTTTTTTTTCGAAAATCAAAAAAAGGGCTTCTATTATTTGTAGATATTTTAAATGGCTTTAATTTAAAAAAAATTTGAGGTCGATAGCTTCAAAATTGTGGCAGCTGGAAAGTCCCAAAATTAGCATCCCGAGACGCGCACCTTAAGCCATTTGAATACCAAATGGCTTAAATAAGAATGCTTGGACCCCAAGTATATATATTTATTAACCAATAATGAGTATTGTTTAGTCTTATATGGCCTAAGTTGCCGAAAAAGACTGTGTGTATATGAGTGTGTGTGGGGAAAAAGTGTGACTGTTGAAAAAAAAAAACTTTTATTTTATGTCTATTTGTATAGTGGCTTGTCAAAAGCTGATTAATTTCAAAATGCCTTAGGTGGCTTCCTTTAATTATAATAATAATTTTTTTATAAAATATAACAACTTCTATCGTACGCGATATCATCCCTACTTTATATTTCTTTTATAGTAGTTAAAAAAAAGAAAGTATAAAAAAAATCTATTATTTTTATTAGAATAATATGATGTTTAAGTTGAAGCACTCCTTTAGTCGGAAGACGGTTTAGATAGATAATTCATTTCCAGGGAGCTTGAGTATCAAAGATGGCGGCTGCTGAAATCATAGTCAGTAATTGGCCATCTTAAAAGCAGTTCAATCTCGCCACGGAACGTAGAGTTAATGTCCCTTGACCAACGACATTGAGGAAAAAGGGGGCTTCCCCCTCAAGCACCCCCATAAAAAAGCCCAGGGTCTCGTTGCTCTTACCCTCCAAGGTCTGGACAATGAAAACTTCTGATAGCCAACCATCTTATCCTGGAAATGATTGTGTTTTAACTTGATTCTCATGTCATCTAAATGAACAAGTTCAAGAATATTATGTATGTTCACTCGTTTATAGCAACATTAAAGTTTTTTTTTTTATAGAATTTTAGAGAAAATAGGAATTTACTATTATTATTTCATTTATAAAAAAATCTGGTGTGACTGGAGGCAGAGCACACAACTTTTTCTACCTTTGGTAAAGAAAGTTGTGTTCAATGCTTGTCACATCAGATATTTTGTGTCGACATATGTTTAGTTTCGGCCGATTAATTATAATTCAAGATATACAAATTGGAAACAGGAACGGGAGCCTTCCCAGGAACAGCAGCCAGGATAAATAACAAAACTCTATATTTCGTTGCCAACGTTTCGGGTGCAAGTCGCACCCATCCTCAGGGCAAAATTTCGTACAAGTTGATCGGTACTTAAGAATTAATTCCATGTTTATACATGTATTCGTTAGTATGTAGGCCTACAACAAAGAAAAACTATCGCAAAGCGTTTTTACAGGCACGACATTCAAATAGCAAATGATGGAATTCTTAAGTACCGATCAACTTGTACGAAATTTTGACAATTTTGCTTGACCTGAGGATGGGTGCGACTTGCACCCGAAACGTCGGCAACGAAATATAGAGTTTTGTTATTTATCCTGGCTGCTGTTCCTGGGAAGGCTCCCGTTCCTGTTTCCAATTTGAATATCTACAGTCATTCAACTCAAGAAATTTTATCAATCAAGATATACATTTTTTTTAACACTCGCACTTTTTTTCTCATTCACACTCACGCTCACACACACATTCACACAGTCTTTTCTAACATTTAAGACTTTGACGATAACCGTTATTATTTATAATATCTAGGTCTAGGCATTTTTATTTAAGCCATTTGATATCTAAATGGCTTAAATAAAATCATCGGACTGCCTGGGATCCGAACCCGCGACGTTTGGTATAGAAGGAAGGCACGCTACCAACTAGACCAAGCCCGTAGACGATATAAAATTTATAAACCTGGGAAAATATTTATATTTTGTTATCATCGCAACCATTTCTCCTATCTTTCCTCTGAAGTACAAGAGTAAAGTGGTTTTCAAACAATTTTGAGATCAAAATGAGAATAACATTTTAAAGGCCATCTGAAAAATAATTAATTTTTGAATTTTAATCAAAATCGTTAGAGGTAATTTTGAGAAAAACTGAAAAAGTACATCAGTAAAATACTAGTACTCTTTGGCCGATTTGGTTCAAAAGCTTCGTATTATTTTGAATATTAACCATTAACCATTTTTCAATTAGAATTTTAAGGTTGGAGCGTAAAACGCCACCCTGTCCACGCCCTGGCTTGACAATAATAATTACTTAAGGTAAAATTAGAAAAAGCATGAAAAGGACTAGATCCTATTATTAGCATTTTCGCATAGAATAAATTAATATTATAAATTCAATATAATTCCGAAGATATATAGAGAATATCAAGGAAGGCAAGCATGCAGAGTTGGAAGAGAAGAAGAAGAAGAGAAGGATAAGGATAAGCGAGTTTTCCGTTTGTGAAAAGCATCCTGCGTGATAAATGGGCTCCGAAACGCGAACCCGGAGAACGATGAAAGCCCACCAAGAAAGAAAAGAAATAAATTAGAGGAGCTGCAAGTGTCTCTCTTTCTCTCTCACTCTCTTTACCAAGGTGGATGTTTCTACGAATGATGCTCCTTGAGGAAAGAATCCATCCAGGCATATGCTTACACACACATGTAGACAGAATACTTGCCTTAAAAAAATTCAATGTTGTTCACGAGGATAAAAGGTTCCTGGTAATTAGGACTTTTGAAATTTATAATATAGCAATCCTTTTGTTTTATTCAACCTATAGTTTATTATATGCGTCACAAAGTGCGGGCAGACAATTTTTAATAATAAAATATTAATTTAGATTAAAATAATTTCTTTAAGGAACGACTCAAAAGGAGAAATTTTATAAATAATCGCCATAGCAATAAACATTTTAGATTTCTTAAACCAGAAATTAGCTTCTCTTATTCTAATCAATGAAAATATAAATACTTTTTTTTATTATGGGGGGTTTAATTGGTTAAAGGCCAAAAACCTTATCAAAAAATGTTATATAACCCTATTATATAATCTATACATTCTAATTGCAATTATCTAATAAATCAAAACGTCATGTTCTCAAGCATCCCTATTAAATAGGCAAAAAAAGTATCTTCTTTGGAAATTTTTTGCCTAACTAGCAGGCGCTCTTGATTAGTGGCGCCTCTCATGTCGAATGGGTGAACTTCTCGACTTTAACAGCAGATGGTTTCAATCTCGGATTAAAAATAATTAATATTATTTCCAATATAATTTAAAATGCTGGGGCGCTTTATGATCCACTGGTATAAAATATTTGATTTATACAAAAATAGATATATATATTTACTGTACAATTTTAACTAGCCCTTGCATCTATGACTCAGAGATAGTGCATTGGCTTCTGGTCAGGGCCGGATCTAGGGGGGGGGGCAGTGGGTGCGTGTGCCCCGGGCGGCAGGTAACAGGGGCGGCAATTAAAGAAAGATGGCGGCAATTAAAGAAAAATTTACTAAAAAAAAGGTAAAATAATATGAATTTTGTATAGAAAATTTTAAGGAGGGGGCGGCTAATTAAATTTTGCCCTCCCTAAAAAATCTCCTAGTTCCGGCCCTGCATCTGGTATCAAAGGCCGAATGTTCGCATCCCGTCCCAGACGAAAAAATTTATTTCAATTGAATTGGATATAAATAAATATGGACGGGGTCTAAATGGCCTCAGATGCCGAAAAAGACCTTAATTCTAACTAATAATAAATTTTTTTTTTTTAAACACTCACACTTTTTTCCCACACAGTCATTTCGGCAACTTAGGTCATATGACTTTTCCATTTGGTATCCAAATGGCTTAAACAAAATCATCGGACTGACTGGGATTCGAACCCGTGACCCTTGGTATAGACTACTTACCAACTACACCATGGCCCGAGGTTCAATAATAAAAGTTAAAAACATAGCCAATCAGATCGTAATCAAGCCAGGAACTAGTACTTTTCTAATTAATTTTTTCAGTCAAATTTGCTACAACGATTTTAATAAAAATTCATAAATCAGTGATACTTTTTAGATGTTCTTTAAAATGTAATATATATTTTGACCTCAAAATATGTCGAAGAAGAGGTTGTGTGCTGAGCGACCAATCACACCAGATTATTTATTTTGTTTCACACTAATCTTATGTATAAATATTATGTATGTATTTTAATATACTTAAAACAGTTTAAAGTTATTATATTAATTAAAGACTTTTTGTTTTATCTCTATGCATTAATATGTATATAAAATGGCAAAAAGTCTTGTTACAAAGGCGGAGCGCATCTAAATTGCCTTCCTAGCTCTTTTGTTCCTTGTGATGAGGATGTATTGGAGGATGATGGCGGGGGGAGATTGTGTCCTCGTGCTTACAATGTTGTAATCTCACATCCGCTTAACTTACAGCATAAACAATAAGGGAAGGAAGGCAAGTAAAAGATGTTAATGCAACCTGGCGCCGGGATCGTATATACTGAATGTACGAGTATATAGTAGGGGTGGTAAAAGGGGGATGAAGCCCCCGAATACGAGAGGCCGGGGAGTCATTAACTATTTCAACAACGAAAAAGATAGCAGATAAGATACTCAGGATCCATGTGAAAAGAGAGATCCGGATCCACAGATATAAACAAATAATAAGAAAAAAAAAACTTAAATCATTCTTTAATATAGGATAGAGAAATAAGGTTGACATTCAGGACTATTCTCTAAAAACAGACGTTAAAATTTAAAATAAACAAATGGGTGTTAAAAGGTAATGTAAAAAACAATGAGCGTTAAAAAATGCTATTCTCTAAGCAAAGTTTTAACAGCGGCGTTAACATGTTGCTTTTATTTCAAAGCTATCAAAATCATAACCTTACTTTTTACGTTAAGGGCGCCATGTTTATTTTAAACACGGCGTTAAAATATTAAAGGCACCCTTTAGATATGGCATTAATTTTTAACACTATTTACTAAATGTTAACGCTTTGGCTTTAAATTTTTGCTTACAGAGTAGCATAGGCGCCGGAACTGGGGGGGGGGGCAAGGGTACATTGCCCCCCTGGCATCCTATAGGGGGCGGCAGAGGGGGGCAATATGTCTTCTTTTATTTCATTTATTTTTAAAAATGATATATTTTTACTTTTGAAAAATAAAATCTTCTAAATTAAAAAAAAATTAAAAGAGTAAGAAATTTATTTTTTTCCCAATTTTTTCCAAAAATTTTTGTAAAATCACTAGCAAATTTTTTAAAATTTTAATTTTATTAAAATTGTGATTTGCCCTCGGGGCTTGGTGTAGAGGTTAGCGTGATAACCTCGTATACCAAACGTCGTGGGTTCGGACCCCAGGCAGTCCGATGATTTTATTTAAGCCATTTGGATACCAGATGGCTTAAATAAGAATGCCTGGACCCCAATTTAGACTAATTCATAAATAACGGTTATCGTCAAAGTCTTATCCAGCCTATGGCTGGAAATGATTTTGATTAGCATTTTTTAACACCTATTTGTTTATTTTAAATTTTAACGCCTGTTTTTAGAGAATAGACCTGAATAAGTCTGTAATCGATGTTAAAATTAAAATTTATTTAATTTTGAAATTGATTGATTATTATTAATAAAGAAAAGATAACTTTTATTGTAATAAAAATGACGATCAGCAGATCAAATTTCTCTCCTTCTACGTATTTCTTAAGAGAAGATATTTTGACCTAAATTTACTCATCATTCATCGTCAAATTATATTTTAGTGATTTACTCCTAAAATGAAAAATGTCACCAATTTAGTGAGATAACATGTCTATTGGATGAAATAAATGGTGAAATAAATTTTGAAGAAAGTTAATATTTATTAATAGCAAGTTATGTGAGTTAAAGAGGAAATAAAAGAACAATAATGTTTTTCTTTTTTTTTTGTGTTGTTTCTCGACGACATTTTTAACCCCTTCTTAATAAATTATATTTATTTTTGATCACAATGGAAGAGATTACCAATAAAAGTCAAAAAATAATTGATTAGAGAAGATATGTCACTAAAACAAACTCGTTTCGATGTCCAATTCGACTGTCGAATATAGGGGCCATTCAAATATTACATAAGCAGTCTAAAGAAGAGTGTGTCGCATTTGCTTACTTTATCCTAACAGTAGATATTAGGAGGGGGGGGGACTAATCAGTTACTTATTTAGATTTTTTTTTTAATAAAAAAAAATGTCGTTGTTTCAAAAAATAAGAACGAAATGCTTACGAAAACAAAATGTGTTGGCCGTTTGCTGTTGCTATTAAATTTTTTAATGGCTCTATATCAATAAAGTATATAAAATTTTTTAAATAAAATCTAGCAACTATTAATATGATATGGAAGATCTTTTTTTTTATAAAGCCATTTTACTTTTACAGATATATTATTTATTTATTAATTTTTAATTTATTTCCGGCTATTATTTATTTACAAAGTATACATATTATTGAGCAACAATGAATGTATGACCTGCTTCCAACGGGAGTTCAACAGCCTTCTTCTTCTGGGCCTTCAATCTAGGAGTTGAGCTCTGCTTGTAAATAAACATTCTACTTCCTCAGGCCCAGGAATGATAGTTAAGGGAGTGTACAAGTATTACGTAACCCAATTTTTGAAGATTTTTGACCAGCCCTCCCCCCATGTAACGCGCCGTAACATTTTTCTGGACCCTCCCCCCTAGACGTTACGTAACGCTCAAGTAGCCATTTTTATCTAAAAGTCACAATTTTGTTGCGCAAAGTACCGAAAGCCGCTAAAACACCAGTTACGTAACGCGTTGTTACACCCCCTCCCCCCTTGTAACGCTTGGTAACGTTTTACGAGACCCCCTCCCCCCAAATTGCGTTACTTAATACTTGTACGCTCCCTAATTCTATTTTTATAAACCTTAAGCTGAAACAGCAATCCACCCCCTCCCCCCCCCAACAAATTCTACTCAAAACCTTCCAAATCCCTCCTCCGTTTTTTTTATTTTTTATTTATTTATTTTTAACTCCCACTTTTTTCTCATTCACACTCAACACTCACACTCACATTCACACAGTCTTTTCGGCAACTCAGGCCATATAAGACTTTTATGATAACCGTTATTTGAATAGGCTTAAATAAAATCATCGGACTACCTGGGGTCCAAACCAGCGACCTTTGGTATACAAGGCAGGCGCGCTACTAACTGCACCAAGCTCGAGGGCGTTTTTTATTTTAATCATATAGATGGTGGAAAAATCTATTTTAATAATAAATTCTCATATGGCAGTCATTCTGGCTTAATGATAAAACAAGAGTGGAGGCAGTTTGAACTTTTATGCTATTTTTTGTTGCTTTAAGTTTTATCCTGTTCTTTGTATATTACATTTTCTTTTATATGTAAAGTTCTTTAATAAATTGCATTTGGTCTCCTTTTTCAAAACTAACTTTTATTTATCATTATTCAAATCCAAAAAAAAAAAATGATACTTTTTTATATCAATCTTTTAAATTTAATGATCAAAGGTTTGATCCTTGAAAGATTTAATAAATTTGTTGATATAAAATATAGAACGCTTACTTCTTTTTAAAGTAATTATTTTTATAGTTTTATAAAATAAAATTTTTATACTAAATATAGAAAAAAAACTCTTTAATAATCACTATGCGAGCGAAGAAAGATATCATTATGCTTGTCGTAGTTAGTGTTTAAATGCTAGAAATATAGCTAGAACTGTAGGAAGAGGTCGAGATTAGGATCCAAGATCCTCTCCTATCCCAAATGAATATTTTAAAAAACAAAATATTTTATAGTATAATTTATAACAGTATTTAAATTTTTAACACCATAGTTTCTCTCTATAATTTTTCGGGTCTGTCGGTGTGTCTGTGTGTCTGTGAACAAAATATCTCAAGAACGAAAAGAGCTAGGAGGTTGAAATTTTATATTTAAGTTAGGCACCCCCCTGGGACGTGACACGAAGATTTTGAACAAAATTGACAAAAGAGTACTAGTACTTTACTGATGCACTTTTTCAGTTTTTTTTTTCGATTTTTTTAAAATTCGCTCCAACGATTTTTTTTTAAATTCAAAAATCAATTATTTTTTAGATTCTCTTTAAAATGTATATTCTCATTTTGTCATTGAAATCTTCTGAAGACCACTTTACTCTTGTACTCCATAGAAAAGATAGGAGAAATGGTTGCCATGCAAGGGCGGATCCAGAGGTGTTTCTCGGGGGGGGGGAATCTGGTGTGACTGGTCGTACAGCACACTATTTTTTCTTAATTTAAAGGCGCATTCTGTACTTGTTTGCCAGAATATAAATGCAAAACCAAATTTTTAAGTAGTTGTTTCTTGATGGCTGGATAATATGATATGAAGATGAGACAAATTTCGAAGTATTAATTTTTAAAATTTTACATTAAAAATAAATTTAAAAAAAAAGTATTTTTTTCAAATCTCAGAGGGGGGGGGGGGTTATTACCCCCTTTACCCCCTCCCCTTGTTGCCATGGCAACAAAATATAAATATTTTCCCATACTTATAAATGTTACATCTTGAAATTCGAATGTACCTTACTGTCGGAAACTAGATATATATATGTTGACACGAAAAATCTGGTGTGACAAGCACAGAACACAACTTTCGATTACCGAAGGTAAGAGAAAGTTTTGTGCTGTGCGACAGTCACACAAGATTTTTTTTTATATAAAAAACCTTTTATTGCTTATAAAGATCATTTTCGATAAATAAAATTCTTTTTAAAATTCTACTGCTAATTGATTTTTAATAGAAATAAAAATTGTAAATTAAATTATTATAATCTTTAAAATATAAAGTGAAGGTGTGAGAGAGGCAACATCCGTCGGTTTCAGGATAGTACTAGTAGTAGTGAGAGTGGAAAGCAGGATCAGGTCATTTGTATTCCAAAGTCAGCCAAGTCCCGAGCGCTTGAGATATATGAATACTTAGTCCCGGTGGTCGCTAGAATAAAATAAAATAAAAGTACAAAATTTGAAATGACTCGGGAGGGTTATGTTTTATATCTATAAAAAGAGAAAGCGAAACCAAATTGTTTATCCGAGCGCAAAGCGTTCGTTCGGTCGAAATTCGCTTAGAACGGGACCTCAGTTGCCTGGAATGGAATATGGGAAATTAAGGCCAGAGGGTAGAATGGGGTAATATAAATATGAACGTTTGTTGAATGGATATCATAACTCATTCCCTAAATCGAGATTCTAAGCACAAAAGCATCAAACCTTGAGAACGAATTTACACCAACTAATTCAAAAGTAATTGGTGATCCTGAGCACTTCATGAACAAACACACTATATATATAATTCATAGAAGAATTTTTACTTTCTCTTACCTATACATATATATAAAGAAGGTCTTGGATTCATGTCAAAAATTTGATGTCGAGGCCTACACCTTTTAAGATCCCCTGAATCCAAAAAAAGTAGTTTTCGCGACATGGTCTATCTGTGAACAAAATATCTCAAGAACGAAAAGAGCTAGGAAGTTGAAATTTTATATTTAAGTTAGGCACCTCCATGGGACGTAACACGAAGCTTTTGAACAAAATCGGCCAAAGAGTACTAGTACTTTACTGATGTACTTTTTCAGTTTTTTTTAGATTTTCTGAAAATTTGCTCCAAAATTCAAAAATCAATTATTTTTTAGATGCTCTTTAAAATGTATATTCTCATTTTGCTCTCAAAATTGTTTGAAGCACACTTTACTTTTTGTACTTTATAGGAAAGATAAGAGAAATGGTTGCCATGGTAACAAAATATAAAAATTTTTCTGTCTATTAAATTTTACATCTTGAATTCTAATATATTGGCGGAAACTAAATATATCTCCACACAAAAAATCTTGTGTGACAAACACAGAACACTTACCAAAGGTAAGAGAAAGTTGTGAGCTGTGCGACCAGTCACACCAGATTTTTATATTATCTTACAATAGCAATTATTTCCCCTATCTTTCCTATAAATTACAAGAGTAAAGTGCATCAAACAATTTTAAGAAAAAAAATGAGAATATACATTTTAAAGAGCATCTAAAAAATAATTGATTTAAGAATTTTAATTAAAATCGTTAGAGCGAATTTTGAGAAAATCGAAAAAAAAAACTAGAAAATTAGTAAAATACCAGTACTCTTTGGCCGAATTTTTTTTTTTCTTTATTTTTTTTGGCCGAATTTATTTAAAAGCTTATTTTCGCGCATTAGTGAGGAATCTAACTTAAATATAAAATTTCATCCTTATATATCATTTGTTCCAAGCTTTATTTTGTATACACACAAAGAGACAAGGGCGTCCGCAGGATTTTTTGCAGGGGGGGGGGGCAAGTCACTTCCAGATAAGTTAAAAAAAACGTACTTTGATTAATAATGTTATACATCTCTTAGTATTTAAACCTTTCTCTCCGCGGCAAGGTGGATGTATAATGAGAAAGGTTTTTTTGCATTTTTTTTTTTTTTTTGTTTTAAACATTTTTTTGTATCATTTTAATTTTCCAGGGGGGGGGCAAGTGCCTGGTTGCCCCCCCCTGCGGACGCCCATGCAAAGAGACATACCATTTTGAGGGACCCACTTTTTTGAACCTCAAAACTTGTGTTTCTATCAAAATCTCGACGTTGAATTTGTGACATAAATGCATTACTTTCTCTCGAATTAGGTAAGAGAAAATAAAAATATATATGACGCAAGGGTTTACCTGAAGGTCATTACATTCACTGACTCAAAGTTTATATTATTATAAAATATTGTACTATATTATTGTTTAATAAAGAGTAGATAAATTTTATTATCTTTTCATGAATGTAAAATGTCTATTTATTTTAATTTATTTAAAGAAATAAAAAAGATAATGTGAATTTTGAAAAGCTCCTCTTTTTGCTCTCCAAGTTTTCGATTTCTCTGCTCTCTCTATTTCTATATATGTATATATATATACTCAAGAGCACGTTTTATATCTCTTATCAATAGAAATAAATTACCTCGCCACCCACAAGCATTCACATCCCTTGGGCTCCACCCTAGAGGGCTCTAACTCATTGCATTGCCGAAGTACCCCAAACGCCCGAACCCCTCAAACCCTGAAACTCTCAAAACCCTTCGGCCAACCTCCTCTAGCAAACCTTCCTCGTTTAATTTCGCCTTTATTTGCTACTCTCCTGTCAATAGGACTAGATAGGCCTATTTCTCTCCTCTTGACTTTTAATGAAACTATGCAAAGAAAATTGCCGAGTCCATTGACGTTATCGAAGCCGAATACTTTTTTTTTTTTACACTTGATTGATTTAGAAAAAATTCAAATGAATTTTTTATAGAATGTATTTTTTAAAGCTGATAGTAATAGATTAAGTTATTCGAAAAAAGTATTGTTATTTAAATTTTTAAATTTATTTTTCCCATTATTATTATTTTTTTTTTTTTACTTTCGAGATAGTAATAGCTAATGGCACAGCCATCCTGGAAGGACGAATCGAATGTTTGCTAAAATTGGACATTGCTGAAATGATTTTGCAAAAAAAGTTCAAATGAAAGTTGAAAAGGGGCCCTCACACTTGCAAAAATTTTGTACAAAAACGACATGATCAAAATTTTGTGTCAAATTTTTGAAAGTACTCTCCTGTCATTTGGTATCCAAATGGCTTAAATAGAAATGCCTGAACCCACAATAGATATTATAAATAATAACGGTTATCGTCTAAAGTCTTGTATGGCCTAAGTTGCCGAAAAGACTATGTGAATGTGTGTGTGAGTGTGGTGTGAATGAGAAAAAAGTGTGAGTGTTAAAAAAAAAATAATAATAATAATTGTAACCAGGTCCCTTCCTGTCGTCGGACTTGGTGTAGTGACTAGCGTCTGACCTTCTATACCAAGGGTCGCGGATTCGGTTCCAAGGTAGTCCGAGTATTTTATTTAAGCCATTTGGATACCAAATAAATAAAAAAAGATCTCTTCCTGATCAACAAAACTTATTTATAAAATTATATCGTTTATTTTTTATTTATTTATTTATTTATATTATAATATATTGACTAATTAGTTAAAATAAAATTATCTTTCCTTTTCAAAGTCGTTATTAATTACGAGATGGTATCATCTCTGATCTGATTTTTTTTTTTACTTTTATTCAATTAGTTTATATCACATTTTGTAGATAAGTTTTTATACAGAAAAGCATCACCCTTTCGTCACCAAGAGCGAGTTTAATCCTTTTGAATTCGAAATCAACTGTTTGTCCTAAGTGGGTAGGGTAGGGTTGGAGTGTAAGGATGGTAGGACAAGAACACAGTAGCATGGCAGTGGTAAAGGGCCCATTCGTCCTCAGGGCCCGATCCCCGATCCCCCAGGATGGCTCCATCCCGACACCAGGCCTTGTTCTTAAGAGGATTTGCCTGGACCAAAGAGGATGCTGCGGCTGCTATCGATTGCCGCCGGCAGCGGCGGTCGACACAAAGGCGACGAGCGATTTATCTTTTTTTTCTTCTTACTTCCTATCCCCATCTAAAAAAATAAAAAAAAAAAAAAAAAGAAACAGAACGGTATCTATCGATCGAATTCGGTGATGCGATCAACGAACGCCAATGTGTTCTGTTGTCCCTTAGCCATTGGGCGGAAAAGCACTCGAACAAGTGACGTCAAACGGAGCAACCATGAAAAAAGAAAGTCAAACGATATTCCAACTATATAAAAGCCAGAGATAAAGAAACTATAAATAATATTTTTTTTTTTTTTTTTTTTATAAAATACGATCTAAAAGTGTATAAAGCAAAAGAAGCATCTTGTTCCAGGAAACACCTTTGAAATCATCTTGCTTGGAGATTTTTTATTTTTATTTTTCATGATTTGACAACTAGATCAGTTATTCTTAATTCCTGTTACTGACATCATGTAAAAATAAAATTCCTAATACAAAAAATATATTGATAATGAGATTTCCAAAACCAGTCAGGTGAAAAATATAATTACAATAAAATGTTTTTTTTTTTTTTGTTTTGGAACGAAGTCCGGCTTACTCAGGATGAATTGGGAGAAAATGTAACGTAACAAAAACATGTTCCTAACAAAAATGCGTTCCCAGCGCCCGAGCGACGGCGGAGGAAGGCGAGATCAGCCGAAGTTTTGGCGAGGCCACCTCCACCATCTCTTTATTTCCTTCTATCTACCGTAGGCGGGAAATTGCTCGCCGAAGGCAAACAAGAGCTTCCAGCTGGGGCAGCTCCCTGGCTAGACGAAAAGCCCGCCGACTCATACACACACATACAAACAGTCGATACTCGTATTTTTTTATTAATATATCTATTTCATTTCAGTCATATATATTTAAGCAAATATCCAAAATCATCGGACTGCCTGGGATCCGAACCCGTGACCCTTACTATAGAAGGCCAGCACGCTAGTAACTACACCAAGGCCCGAGGGCATTTCTTTAGAGTTAACTTATATTTTTTAATACATCAAAAATGAACTCGTTAAAAAATGAATTTTATTGAAATATTTTAAAATTTTGTGCGAATGTAGAAAATTGAAAGAAGCAGCCTAAAGAAAGCTTCCGATTTTCAACAATCTATCGAGACGTGTCGAGTCAATTTTATTGTCTCATCTTCAATCTTCCAACATTGTTTATGATTCCCTGAGTTAGTTATAGGGATAAGTCTACAATATATTTTATTTTAACTTCAAGACGGGGAGAGAGGGATTTGTTTAAGGAGGAATTCCTTCTGGTAGAAAGTGGTTATGAATTATTTTAAGTGATTCTTCTGTTTGTTATTTTTAAACAGAATCCTTTAGTTGTTTTGTAGTTTTATGGTTATTAATATCTCAACACAAAAACAAATATTTTTAAAAACCTTTAATTACATTTTTTTCTAAATCTATACTGATATATTTCACTCATGAACAATTGAAATCTTAAAAAAAAACGTTTAAAATATTCATTTGTTTTAGTTCCTCCAAAATCCAAAATTATCCTTTCATGTAAAAAACAGTATTTCTGATTTAACAGCTTTTAGTTGTTAGTTGTCCATGAACGATTTGTAAGGGCAGAAATGACTTCAATTAATTTAAAAAATCTCTTCTATGACTAACAGATAATTATTATCTATTGTATTAAATTTAAGATGTAAGTTTTTCTTATAAAATTATAATGAAATAAATTTTTCAACCTGCCAAAATTTTTAATAAAAACTGTAAAGTTTGAGAATAAGACCCACGTGGTTTAAATTAATTCCAACATGATATGATCTCAAAAGAGCTACTGCCGTGTCGTTCAACTTAAGTGGACCTTTTTTCATAAATATACAAAAACCATCCATTAAAAAAATATTTATATTCATTCTGATATGTTTAATGATAAAAGACTCTTTTGAATGGTTCTTATGAAGGACTTGTGTGTGTATATTTTGCCAGGGCTAGGCTGACTTGTTGACCCCGGACCCTTGAGTATTTAGTATAAAAAAAGCCACACTCACTGACTTTCCATTGCAAATTCAAACCCGAGCGAATTGTAATTTCAAATCGAGAAAACGGCTCTGTCTGACCGAAATAAGGGAGAGAAAAAAAGGGGGCGGGGTGGGTACTTTTATATAAATAAAACGTAGTAATACTCGAGTGGGCCATTAGGAAAGTTTCGTCGAATGCAAGCGAGTGAACTTTACGACTCTACGTTATACATGAAGACCTATACATATATAAATAGGTTTGCATATGGTAGGAATAGGCTTCTTTTCTTTTTTTTAATTAATTGCTTACTTTTAGAGAAACATTTGAAAAATATACTGAATATTGAAATATTCGTATATTGCTATGGAGCGAACAAAAGGAATATATATATACTACTGTAATTCCTGGGTCGTTACACAGAGATAGCCCCTGGGTCCTAGGATTGTGGAGTTCCTGCTTCTTGTGCTAGATGTCAGGGATTTGTATTCCGCCTCATGTGATAAAAATTTCAATTGAATTGGCTTCCAATCACTTGAAACAGGGTAGTCTAAATGGTCTTCGGAAAAAGACCTTAAATAAATTTAAAACGAAAACACAGAGATAGAGATCTCACTTCTTGTTCTCAAGTCAGAATCTCAAGAGATGAAATTTTTCTATTAGCTACGATTTAATTTAGAAAAATAGGGGCTGTGTCTAAATGACCTCAGATGTCGAAAAAACGAATTTATTAAATTATTATTTTAGATATTTATCTATTTTCAGTTTAAAAAGAGTACAGGTTTCGTGAATATAAAGAAAATTTTAAAATTAATATAAAAAAATGTAATTTATCAATTGTAAGTTGCGCCCCCTGACCCCCTTGCTCGCCTTCTGCAAATGCATCGTCTTCGGCGAGCAATTTTAAAGTTTTAAATTTCCCTCTCTGACTTAAAATTTTAAATTTCCCTCAGCAAGTGCCTTTAAGCTATGGAATCAACACGTAGATACATGTATTTTTTATTATACCAGCAAAAGTTTTCAAATGCTTTATGACAAATAAAATTTTTTAAATATATAAATTAACATTATCTCTTAATCATGTCTTTCTTGGAAAGTCTTGAGTCTGAACTCTAGCTAATGTATACTTTTGGATGATACAGATAGTAGGCCTATATATTAAGGGAACCGGAAATCAGAAAAGTTTTGGAACCTCTGGTATATATAATATAGATAATAGGTCTACTGTATAATTGCAAACTGGTACTGGCTTAAAAACATCCTTAGCCAATAACTACAGTGTTAAGGCGGCCATACACGGCAGGTCCAAAATCCAAATTGGCCCGGCACCGATCCAAAACTCGCCGTGTATGGGGAAACCGAGTTGGCTCGGCGGCCGTTAGTTGGCTCGGTTGGATTTCCATCCGATCCAAAATCCACAGAGCCAAGTCCACGAGCCTTGGTTGTCCTCGCCGTGTATGGTAGTTCTCCGAGCCAAGCCAAAACTTGTGCAGCGTTGCCAGATTCATATTTATTTTTTTTAGATCATTTTGATATTTTTTTTAAATTTTCTGAAGAGATTTTAATCAGGATAATTATTTAAATATTTTTTAAATCATTTTTTTTAATAAAATTTTGAAAAAGTACTAAAATTAAGATAATTATGAGTGACATGTCATTTGTTGGGGGGAAGTTCAAATGATCAATGGTAACCATTCATACCGCATTTTCGGGGCAATTTTGCATTTTGATTCAATGACCCACAAAATGTCCTACATTTAATTTGTAACCGTTTCTTCACTTGTGTTTAAGATTTAAATAAAAATTTTCAATTTATAAAAATTATTTAAATTATTTATTATATGAAAGATGACATTATTATATTGGGATATTTTTATGTAATTTTTCATTTTGTTGTATTAAACGAAATTCTTTTTCAAAAAAGGCACAGATGTAACGAGCTACAAAAGGTTTTTTTTTTTTTTTTTTTTTTTTAACATTCACACTTTTTTCTCATTCACACTCACACTCCACACACATTCACACAGTCTTTTCGGCAACTTAAGCCATTTAAGACTTTGACGATAACCGTTGTAATTAATATATCAATTTGGGGTTCAGGCATTTCTATTTAAGGCTACAAAGGTTGATTTTCCTTCTATAAAGGATTTAAATAAACATTTTTATTTATTATTTATATGGTGACATATTTTCTGATATTTTTAAACAATTTTTTTGTCTTATTAAACAAAATCATTTAATAAATTCTATTTGTTTTTTCTTGTTGTATCTTCCTTATAAAAAAATATATATTTTTTTGGCATTTTTATTTTGTTGTATTAGGCACCGATTTGACAATTTACTAAGAGACTAACCTTTATTTACTCTTAAATGTCAAATTTCAAACGGGCCTGCTTGGCTCGGCCGTGTATGACCCCCTATTTTGGATCGGTCGAAAAATGGACTCGCACAAATTGGCTCGGTCTAAATGGACCTGCCGTGTATGGCCGCCTTTAGATAATATTATAATAAATTAAAAAAAAAGAAAAATTATTAGAATAAACTTTTTGTAGCTCGTTTTCTAGAAAAAATTTTCTTCTCCTAGCCTAATTGAAAGAATAAATAAATGCCTGTTTTAATTATTAATTTATTGAATGAATAAACAATTTTTCAAAGTTGTCAATTTTTCACGACCTTTTAGTTTAAGAAGAGTGGATTAAATGTGTTACAGATTTAATCAACTTACTTGAATATTAGCAATTTAAAAAAAATATATCGAACTAACGAGCGTATTCTTGGCTTCATTTTCCAGTAATTAAATTTTAGTAGGTCTTCAATGGTACGGCTTAAAAAAAAAGGCAAATAAAAATAATAATTTATTATCCATTATTTTGTATATAGACTAACTCAGGGCTTTTTTATCAAATAAAAAATAACTTTCTTTCAAAAGAATGGCAAAAATATTGTTCGTAAAGTGAATTACATTATTTAATTAAATTTTGAAAGGGAATTAATTTTTTTTTTATATGAAATTCCGGATTAAAATTCCGAATCAGCCATAAATAAAAAAATAAAACTTTTTTTTTTTTAAAGCGAGACAGAATTAATTACCGAAATAAATTAAGTCGAAAAGAATTTCCAATTTATTGTAATCTCCATAATATCCCAGTGATTGGTCACTAGATATGTTATCATCTCTCAAAGAGCTCTTTGTGCATGAAATTTATTATAATATATGATTCCAAGCTGGGGCAGGTGTCCCTCAGCAACTAACTTAATTGAACTATTAATTTAAACTGATGGCAAAATTCATTGGCAAAAGCACGTAATAACGCTGAGTGGTGAAGCAGGTACTATTACCAGTAACCACGACTGCACTATCTATTACAATCCTAGCATACAGATATACAACAAGGTCATAAAACGGGCATAATTCCTAAGCAAGAGAGGGATGTAGTAGCGGTCTAATGATTCTCTTGACGAACTTCTTTCCTCTCAGGTGGCATAAAAAGCAGGTGGGTACTAGTAACTCGTAACTCGATCTGAATAACTGTATGTGTGGGAGGGTTGCTTTACGAGGAGATTAACCGGCTTCCCTTTTTTTTTTAGCCCATCTTCTCCCACGCTTTTCCCAACTCATCCTCCTGGAACTGTTGAAAAAAATAGCAAGGCAAAAGTTACGACCATCCGCTTCTTTTACTTTTTTTTTTTTATATACGAAATTAAAATGCAAAGCGAATCCAAAATATATTGCTAATTTGAATGTAATTCCGTTTATAACGAGTGACTTAAATCCTCTCTCTCGCTCTCTTTTCCCCTGGGAAAGAAATAGCGTGGAAGGTTTTACATTTAATTAGCCATGAATTGGAGCGACATAGGTGTAAACACAATAAGAGATAAGAGGATTCATCAGTTAGTGGAGATTAAAATGGTTAACTAATTATAAATATTAACAATACTAATTAGAACCTGAAATGTTTCATAAACATTCGATCATTATTCTTAGAAACTACCATTGAAGTATTTAATTAATTAATAATTACTATTCAAGAGATATATCTCTCTTTTTCGGCTTAATTTACAAGTGGTGTAGGGATGGGGGACACACTCCATCTCATTGATATTCAATAACATTTTTGATATAAAAATTGTTAGTTATTCATTTTATTTAAAAAATGTTAGTCAACTACGATGAAGATTTAAAAAATGTTGGCATTGTTGTGATGAACTGACAATTTCAAGAAATTCATTGCAGAAGACTTCATTGAACAATCAAGAAATTCTGCCAGAGGCACTATTCCTTCCTTGGCCGAGAATTTTGTTATTTTTTATTTATTTTTTTTTCTTTTAAAAACATTCACACTTTTTTCTCATTCACACTCACACTCACACACACATTCACACTGTCTTTTCGGCAACTCAGGCCATATAAGACATTTACGATAACCGTTATTGATTTAATATACATATATGAGGTCCAGGCAATCTTATTTAAGCCATTTGGTATTCAATTGGCTTAAATAAAATCATCGGACTGCCTGGGGTCCGAACCCGCGACGTTTGGTATACGAGGTTAGCACGCTAACCTCTACACCAAGCCCCGGGGGCATTTTGTTATTTATATAAATAAATAATCCTCCCTCGTGGCCAAGAGAAATTGACAATTGTCAATATTGATAATCTCAAAGTCATGGATCCCGAGTTCGGAACCCAGCAAGTCCGATGAATTTATTTAAATCATTTGAATACTAAATGATATAATTAAATGTTTCTAAACCCCTATATGTATCGTCTGGTGTTATTCGACTATCGTTAAAGTCTATATGGCCTAAGATGCGGAAAAGACTAATATATATAAATAGCCTACAGTCGACTTTCGATAATTCGAATTTTTCGATATATCGAACTCCTTAACTGTAAACTTCGGTAAATCGAAAAAATGATGCCATTTAGACCCAGTTGTTTCATTTGATTGGAAGCCAAGATATCCCTCTAAATGAAATGCGATCCCTTGACACATGAGGCAGAAACTTTACTAGTAAGCCATGGCCTAAGGCAGAGGTGTCAAACTCGCGGCCCGAGATGAACATTTTTGCGGCCCAGTCAATATATCCGACGCAAAGTAAAAATATAATAGAAACTTGAATTAGAAATGAAACCAGCATATAAAATTACAATATACTTCATTTATAAACTATACGGATCATTTTAAAGTTGAGCATTGTTTATTTGGCCCAAGTTAGCTTTTGAGTTTGACACCCCTGGCCTAAGGGCTACTTTTTTGCTTTAGGCTATGTATAAAATTTATGCAAGCTCATATTTTCAAAAATATAATAGAATCTCTTAATAATTCGATTTTTTTTTCTTTCCTCTTGATAATTCAAAAACACAATATCGAATTTTTCTTGTGGATCCTTGAATTTTGAATTATCGAGAGTCTACTGCAGCGTTTCCCAACCTTTTGAAGTCCACGGCACCCCAAAGGTGCGTTGGAAATAATATTACACACTAGCGGCACCCTTCCTTTTTTTTCCCTATCAAATCGAAATTTTTTTCCTCCCTGGGACAAATTTTTTTTCCCTTGCGTG
The DNA here is from genome assembly GCA_023213315.1 of Euborellia annulipes. Classification (NCBI taxonomy): domain Eukaryota; kingdom Metazoa; phylum Arthropoda; class Insecta; order Dermaptera; family Anisolabididae; genus Euborellia; species Euborellia annulipes. The sequence goes on from JAKCPI010004210.1 coordinate 106,233, forward strand.
AAAATCATTTAACCTTTTTTTTTGGCAAAGCTTAATTTTTTCCGATCTACGGAAAATTTTGCCGCTTCCATTTTAATCATTTGACCGTTTTTTTAGCAAAACTTTATTTTTTCGCCTCTTTATTTTATTTTATTTTTTATCTAAATATCTCGCGGCACCCCTTAGGCATTCTCGCGGCACCCTTGGGTGCCGGGGCACACCGGTTGGGAACCACTGGTCTACTGTAAATATATCTGACAAGTGAGATAAAGATAAAAAAAAAAAGTTTGAATGGTAATCTTAAAATGCATTAATCCCCTTGGCTTTTTTCTTTTAAAATATTTTATTTTAAATTTAATTGTTAATTAGAAGAATAAAAGATCTTATTTATTATCTCATTTTTCTAGAGGTGGATATTTTTTCTAAATAAAATTTTATTCTCTTTTAATTAAATAATAAAAAAAAAAAAATTACCTCGTTTGAAATTTCATCATTGGGATATGGTAAAGTAAGTCAGAGGGCATTTGAGGTCAATAAGGCCTTGGAGTGAGTTCAGGGGTCAGAAGAAACCCCATTGGAGGTTCGGGTTAGTTGTAGTGGTAGTAGTATTAGGGATATAGAATGAACAGAGCAGGGCGTAAGGCGGGGACAGTGGGTGGTGGTGCTGCTGGGCTCTGAATATTCATCGTCGACGACGGGACGGCCAACTGACGACGAATAATTGCACTGATTTAATTTCAGCGTTCGCCTCCAGGGGTCTCCACGTTGCCAGAACCACCCACATCCAAAACCAACATCCAGCTCTTTTTGTGCCTCTCGAGTTTATTTTATTATAGAACCATCTACTATTGGATACAATTCTCTAAATTCAAGTAAAAAAAAAAAAAAAAAAAAAAAAATCAAAAAGATAGGTAATTTACAAAATAAAATTTTTTCTCTTCATCTTGATTCATTTTATTTTGTTCATTACCAAGAAATTTAAAATTAAATTTAAAATTTGGATTTCGATTTTGAGTGTATTATTTTTTTCGCACACACACACACACACACACACGGTCTTTTCGCCAACTCATATCATATAAGACTTTAACGGTACTCGTATTTTTTTATTGATGAAGATGTTAAGATAACGAAAACGTTTTGTAATAAATTCATATTTACTTAATAAATTAAATAAGTAAGGAAATAAAGGCAATTCTTACTAAAAAGATTATAATCTTAATCGCAAGTGGTTATGACTTACAAAAGTTCATGAATAATTAATTAACCGTTAAAATAATCTACATATATAAAATTGAAATAGGAAAAATGTATGTATGTATGTATATGTTCTATAGAAAAAAATTTTTTTTCAATGAATCTATTTGGAATGAAGTATACCTACACATATTGCATGAACCAGGGAGTAAAGTGGTAATCAAATTTCTTCAATATTGCAAGTTGGCTTGGAAATTAGAGAGGAAGTTAGTAGCTCTGATTGTGAGTCCCAGCTTTCCAGATATACGACTAGGGCTGAAAGAGGAGTTACGCAATCAGTTGGAAAAAATAATAGAACAATCATAAATAGACCCTTTTGGTGTCCCCATTCGGTATCCTTGCTTGAACTCAAGAGCCTTCCTTAACTTCTAAACACTTGCACATTATCCTAGGCCAATTCAATTGAGATTGTCACAAATGTAACAACCTTAGCTGAATTGTACCTGAAGAAGGCCACAGAATGAGTGGCCATACTAACGCCTATTAGTTAGGCAACCAGAAGTATAAGGGATGAGAAAAGAAAGAGAAGAGGAAAGGAGAGACTTAGCTCCTCCTTTGAATACGCTAGAAGGAGAAATAAGGCAAATAAGAGGGTGGGAGTAGGACGTAAAGCCCCGCCTACTAACTCGGACCTAATAGAAAAATATTAAGTCAGAGCGTGGGCACAAGTGGGAGTGAAGGGGGAGGAGTTAAGCAAGCACTTGTTTCTTTTTTTTCCCTTTATCCTTCCATTTGTTTACGCTACTGGTGGCCTAACTCCCAGGCGTTCCCATGATTAAAAAAAAAATAGTTTAATACGTGGATTTTCTTAAAACGGAGACGAAAGAAAACATATCAATTTTTATATTTGGAGGTTTACTTCTTTTTTAAAATTCGTAAGATGGAGTTCACGCTAATTATACAAAGTATTATACATTATTAAAAAGGAATTTTATTGGATGACAATTGTTGTGTGAACATTCTCACAGTTAGTGCACAGCGGCGTAACTAGCCGTTGAGGGCGGAGGGGGCGAAGCTCAAATAGGGCGCCGTTTTTTAAGTTGTAATATAATTTTAAAGAAATCTATTATTTTTTTGGACAATCTATCGAAAGAATATGATAAAATAGAAAATATAGGAGAAATGGTTGCTATGGTAACAAAATATTTTGCCATACTTATAAATTTTACATCTGAATTCAAATGTTCCGTACTGTCGGAAACTAAAAACATGTCGACACAAAAAATCTGGTGTGACAAGCACAGTACACAACTTTCGATTTCCGAAGGTAAGAGTGTTGTGCGCCAGTCACACCAGATTTTTTATTATAAAAAAATATTAAATTAAATTAAGATTCCTTTTTTTAATTAAAATTAATATTTTTAACCAAAAATTTCCCTGTAAAGAAAACAAATTTAAAATTTAAATCAATGGGAGACTATTTCTCTTTATATATAGAAGAGACTTTAAAAACGTGTATTTCTCTTGAAAATTCATTTTATGCGTGCGCGATAATTTTTATTATTTAAAAAATAAATCAAAATATTTTATTTAGGTATTGATAATGGGATACCAATCAATTTAAATAAATAGGGACGGTGTTTAAATTGAATTGAATTTTAATAAAAATCGTTGGAGCGAATTTTGCGAAAATCGAAAAAAACTAAAATAGTACATTAGTAAAGTACTAGTATTTTTTGGCTGATTTTGTTCAAAAGCTTCATTTCTCAAATATTCCCACATTTATTCCCACATTTATTCAAAAGCTTCATGTCACGTCCCATGGGGGTGACTAACTTAAATATAATATTTCAACATCCTAGCTCTTTTCGTTCTTGAGTTATTTTGTTCACAGACAGACACATGCACACTGACAGACCATGTTGCGAAAACCACTTTTTTGGACTCAGGGGACGTGTATATCCGTCAAAATCTCGACATCGAATTTTCGACATGAATCCAATACTTTCTCTATTTATATATTAACATATATAGACGAAGACCTTAATAAAAAATAAGTATTTATTGATAATAGGGGTGGGTAAATAAAATAAGTCCTTTAAAAATTATTTTAATTCAAATTTATCCCTAATAAATAAATACAAAAATTAACACCTGGAAGTATTTTATTTAAATTACGGTGAGTTTTTAAGGGTGGGTTTATGAAGTGAGTCTTTTAATAGTTATTTAATTTCGAATTTATTCCCAACGGAATAAAACCCCGTTAGTTTGCAAGTGGATAGGATTTTTATAAATAGAGAACTTATTTGATAATTTGTATTCCTGGTCGCTCAGAGAGGAATGCTACTAGAGCCTGCTTGCTTGTTGCCTACCTGTCAGGCTGTCTTATAGATGTATTTGAGTCGAGCCATGAGTCATTCCGTTCAGCTCCACTCTCTCTCTCTCTCGCGTGTGTTTAGTTTATTTTATATTGTGTTGTGATTTGTGCCAATATGACGTTCATCCCCCAACCTCATTACACCACACCCCGTCTGGTCATCTTATTATTAAGGTAATGAATATTTTCATAACGAATTAATTTTTTTTTTCAATTTTTTTTTCTCTCAACATATGGGGGAGAGGGCGGGACATTGGGACACGAGGCACATTGGGACATTCGAATTTTAGCTCTACTAAATGTGCCCATTTTATTATAGAAAATGTTTTTTTAATAAAATGGGTACTTAATGCACCCTAACAGTCAAAGAGTACAACTCAAACTTTATATTTAGTAGAGCTAAAATTCGAATGTCCCAATGTGCCTCGTGTCCCAATGTCCCGCCCTCTCCCCTACTAATAAAATTATCCAATTTTTAATTCCCTCCCCAGGGGGAGGGTGAGAAAGGGGATGTAAATCACCCCTTCTAATAAACAAATTAGTATTTTTCTTTAAAAATAAAATTTAAAATAATTTTTTTTTTTGTAAAATTTTTACTTTTAAACAAATGGATTGCTTTCTCTCCCTCCTCACCCTCTACCACCCTAAAAGAGAATTTAGTTTTCCTATAATATTTAATAAAAAATTTTTATTAATTAATAGAAAATATTCTTAAACTTTTATCTCTCATCAGTGTTATAGTGATTTTTGGAGGTGGATTTTGTTTTTTATTGCCAGTGCTTTCTTCTGCACTTGCCTCCCCGTTTTATTTATAATTAAAAAAAAATTCATTTGGATACCAAATGGCTTAAATAGAAATGCCTAAACCCCCAATATGTATATTAATCAATAACGGATATCTTCAAAGTCTTATATGACCTGAGTTGCCGAAAAGAGTGTGTGCGTGAGTGTGAGTGTGAATGAGAAAAAAGTGTGTGTTAAAAAAAAAAATTCTACAAGCCTGTATCTCCGTCTTTTGTTTCCCGAATATATTTCACTCAAACAAAATTTCCTTTGTTTGTAGCTTTATGTAGATTTCGATCCCCCTCGGACATTTATTTTTTTACTTGAAAAACTTGATCCCCGTCTTGTAATTACGATTGTTACAATTGCTCCATTTCATAATATCAGAAAAAAAAAAAAAAATAAAAAAATAAATAAATAAATAAAAATTTTCATTAATATCTTTTTCTTGCGTTTTAAATGTTTTCCACCCCATAGTACCCAAGATTAGAAAATTATTAAATTTTTAATATATAATTTATTTTAGGAATAAACAAAAGGATTTTAAGTGTTCATTGTTTTATTTCACTGAATAAGAATTTGACTATTAATTAAAATTTTAAAGAATATTTAATTAGACTTTTGAAAATTTCCGTAATAAAACCAAGTTTACAAAAGCTTAAATTACTTATAGGAAATATCTCTTAAGTTTTTCCAAGCAACATTAGAAATAAACCCCTCCTTTATCTCTCCATATAACGTTAAACGTTACATAAACTATTTACGTCTAATAACAATAGACTTTTATGGATTAAGTAATGGCATCTTTTCTTTTAAGAAAAGATAAAAGCCACTGGGAATATAAGAATCCAATAAATAAAAAAAATTACCTAAAATTTCAATTCAAATAGGTGTAACAAGAGGTAATTTAAAAATTTATATTTTAAACTTATCAATAAAATTTGTAAATATTTTCTAAGAGTAGAGAAAATGTTTTTAAACATTCTACGTATATTAGATTAGCGGAAATCGTTTGAATGCTATTATAGAGTTGTAGGAAGAGCTAAAAACTATTTGCAGATTGAAAAAATAAATACATTTGGAAAACAAAAGCAATTCCATAGGATAGGTGACTATAGTAATAAAATTAGAATTTAGTTATGTGTACCAACAAGCCCAATTGATGTTAAAATTTTAATCTTTCTTTAAATTTTATTCAAAAATTTTCTCGCCTCTAAAATTTTGGCGTCCCTAAGGCCCATTCTACACGAGTGTTTTTGACGCGCTTTTTACGCCGCTTATTTCTACGATTTAAAAGGGCGAGTCAAACAGAACTAAAGAGTTTAAATTAGAGGTTCTACACTAAACTCATTTTAAACGCTTCTTGAACGCGTTTAGCTGGCGTTCGAGTGTTTCTAACGCCAGAGAAGGCGTTTAAAACACGGCGTTAGAAACGCGCCAAAATGTCCTCAAATTTATTTTTTAGACAGAGCTAAAGGCAGCATGGAGAGAAGCCCCTTACAAGATAAAATTCCTAATGTGCATGGGCGTAACTAGAGAATTTGGCTGGGGTGGTCCATAGGACCAGCCATTCTCGCTGGGGGGATGGGGGCCATGGGCCCAGCTTTCCTCCGGGGGGCCTGGAAACCCCCATATTTTCTCAATTTTTCTTGGGGCAGAGAGCTTTCTGGGGGGGGGGGGCACGAGCCTTCTAGGGGGGGGGCAGGCCCCCCGGCACCCCTAGTTACGCCAATGCTAATGTGTAACGTTTCGACTTAAATAATGCCATCATTCACTTTGAGATGAAATTAACATAAAAATACAACATAGTATAAATTATTTTCTAAAGGGGCAAATTATTTGGAATCACCACTATTCTCCGGTGATAGTTTTATTTAATTAAACGTTTCTCACCTTATTTTTCTATTCAAAGTTCAAATATAATTTCTTAATTGTGTTTTTGTAAATAAATTATTTTTATGGTCTATCAAATCTGAAGGAAGAATACAGCAATTGTGTTTTTGTATAATATGATGAGGAAAAAAGAAAAAAAAAAGAAACAACTAAGGTTAAATCCTTCCGCGTTTCTTGGAGCGCGAAAAAAAAGGAACCATTTGTGTGCTTTTAAATTGTCTCCTGGGATGGCTAAGTGAGGTGGAGGGGAGTTTTAGGGAGAGGGAGAAAAAAGTCTTTCATCACTTTGTGAAGAACGCTTAGAAAACTGCCATTTCATTTGAAAAATAAATTAATCTCTTGTACTTTTTTATAGTAAAGGAGAGAAAAGAAGTGTTTATTTTTCTATTTTTTGATAAGTATTAATTAATAGGACTTTTAATTAAAGGTTTATGTTCTTTTATTATAAAAATAATTAGAGAAAAAGAAGGATAGAAAAATTGTTTCATTATATATTTTATAAAGAATAATATCAAAGGGTCGTTAATAATTAACATGAACTTTTCTAGTAGAGTAATTTCAGAGTTTACTTAATTAGAAAAACTAACATATATTATCTTTTTCCAAACACACATAATTTTTCCGTTCACCATATTTATCCTGATTTGTAATTTGACCTTTTTTCGGAAAAACAATAATTTATCTATAATTTTTAACCAGTTAAAAAAAATTTTCCGGAGGGCGGCAAAAATTTCGTTTTGCTAGGGGGAAAAAAAGGAATGGTGCCCCTAGTGTGTAATGTTTCTGTTGATGTGGTTAGCTCGATAAATAAAAATTAAGGTAAAAACTAAGACTGGTATAGGTATTTATACCTGCCACAGTAAATTGTATATTTTTCAATGATATTTAAAAAAAATTTGTTTAAAATCTTTTTTGGTATATGAGGCCTTATGATCCCGTCTCTATTTATTTATTTCATTTGAGTACTAGTCAATTCAATTGATACAAATTTTTTCGCCTGGGCGAAATACGTATCCACTACCTAGAATAATAAGTTAATGCTTTACTTCGGAGTCAGAGGTCAAACATATAATATACGATATAATAACAGAAAAAAAAATTGTTTTAAATATTTCAGATTCCATGTTTGTTTTTGTAGGCCTACTTTTAAAATTTTATTAATAAAAAAAACTCTGAACTTTCTTAAAAAGAAGGATCAAATTTTCATTAAAGTATTTTTCAGAGTTATCATACTTCTGTTATTCATAGAAAGGGAGAATTTAAGCAATAATTTTATTTATATCCGGCTGGAATTTTTTTCCATTTTTATTATATAAAGAATTTATTAATAATAAATATCTTAATTAGAAATTAAACTTACTTTATGGAAAGTTAGATAATGTTTATTGACTAAAGTTTATCTGCTTTTGCGTCGTTTATAATAAAGTTGAATTGTGATTCGAGTTTTATTTAACATCAGAACGATGTTTTTGTTAACTGGAATAAATATTCGCGCATTATTATAAGGGTTAGGAGAAAGAGAGAAATGAAGTGGGTTGTGTGTATTTGGGGAGGGGGTGGGAGGGGGGGGAGTTGAAGGAGAATTTTGTGTGCGCGTGCAAATTCTCCTTTTGCCGATAAATCTCCCTCTCTTTCTCTTTCTCTCTCTCTCTCATCCCACGTTTTGCTCAGCAAGAGATTTGTTTTTGCTTGAAAAGGGACCTTCAAATGTTCGCAAAGTCAAAAGGACCGTCATTTAATGCTGACTCAACCGGCCAATGGCCATACATTACGCAAGAAATAAATTTTATTGTCCTTTGAAAATTAATTTAATTTAGAATAAAAAAAAACGAGCTTTAGAGAAGATTTTTCGAATAAAAATTAATTGATATACTTTTGAAATAAGTTACGGATTAGCAAATTCAACCAGAGCCTTTGGAAAGGGTGGAGAATAGCGCCGCCAAGATTAATTATGGCACTGATGAAGTTCTTTTCATAAAAACTATCACTAATCAAAGTTTGGAATGTTTTCTCATAGATTATATAGCTGTTTTGTTAAAATTTTTAATAATTTTTTTTTTTTGGGAGTCAGAACATCAGATATATATATATACCAGGGTATATACCAGGTATATATACACTTTGACAGTTTCCATCATAAAAAGTCAGAAAAAAATTTGAAATAGACCAGTTGGCCTACCCAAACACCAATTAATAACTGCAACTCATGCTAAATAATTTAATAATAACGAAAATATGTGATTTTATATTTCATTAGAGAGGCAGGAATGCTTTTTTTTGGGGGGGGGGATTGAAATCACCCTTTTATGGAGGGGACTCTAGCCCCAAAAGTCCCTCCATAGAGGCAGACCCCTGTATTTTATTTATTTACTTTATCTAGTTGCGCTTCTAACATTGATAAGCTCATAAATTTTTATCAATTTAAAATACAAATATCCCATTGCGTTATCAGAATGTTTTTTTTTGTAATTGTATTTTTTTCTGGAATTTTTAATTTTTATTACTTAAGTATGATAATTTTTACGATGACTAACCCTTTATCTCTTGGCCTTGGGTCTAAAGCTTTTTCTTTTTGTTATAAAATTTCGTGATGTGGGGAAGATGGCGTTATAAAATGAACGAAATGAGTCTGCCGGGATTCCCTTTAAGCCCAGGACCTCCTCCCCGATTTGCTTTTGTGTCTCAGGAGGACCGGAAGCCGAAAGAAGGAAGAAAAGAGGAAGGAGCGGGCACGCTCTGTATATTTATCTCTCCAAATAATCCCAACGTGCTATACAAGCCCTCTTTAAAGAGGATCTTTCTAACAAGCTATAGGAAATCTCGCTAAGTGAATGATAAACTTGTTTCTGGCAAAATACTATTGAAGACAAATTCAATTAATAGCCTACTAATAAAAAAAAAAAAAAAAAAAAAAAAAAAAACATAAATGCCCAAATTTATTTCAATTAAATTAGATACCAATCAATTGAAATAAATAGGGACGGGGTCTAAATTGCCTCAGATGCATTAAACAAATAAACAAATTTCATAAAAATTCCTAATGTAAAAAATTAAATTATTTTTATTGTTTCAACTTTAATTATAAGAAAAAATCTGGTGTGACTGGTCGCACAGCACACAAATTTCTCTTACCTTAGATAATCGAAAGTTGTGTTTTGTGATTGTCACACCAGATTTTTTTGTGTCGACATAGACCTATATTTAGTTTTCGTCAGTATGGTACATTTGAATTCAAAATGTAAAATTTATAAACATGGTAAAATATTTATACTTCAAAAGATTTCAAGGGCAAAATGAGAGTATACATTTTAAAAAGCATCTAAAAAATGAATTTTAATCAAAATCGTTTTGGGAAAATCGAAAAAACCTGAAAAAGTACATTAGTAAAAAGTACTAGTACTTTTTGGCCGATTTTGTTCAAAAGCTCCATTTCACGTGCCAGGGGGATACCTAACTTAAATATAAAATTTCAACCTCCTAGCTCTTTTCGTTCTTGAAGATATTTTGTTCACAGACAGACACACAAGACAGACCATGTTGCTAAAATCACTTTTATGGATTCAGGGGACCTTAAAATGTGAAGATCCATCAAAATCTCTACATGGAATTTTTGACAAGATTCCAATTCCTTCTCTCTATATATACGTAATTTTATTACATAGGTAAGAGAAAGTAAAATAGAACATTTAAAAATATTTTCTTTAAAATTTTCCTTCTGAGCTCGGGCCTTATAAACTCTAACTCTCAATTGGCTATGAAAAAAATTTAAAAATTTTTTTCTCGCTGAAGCTCGTATATTTAATTAATTACATTTATTTAATTAATTAATTCTTTTTTAAGGGAGGGCATATTATCATAAGCCCCGGGGCCGGCCGGACAAGACTCTCTGCGTTTGAAATTTTAAAATAATTTTTTCTCCTTTCTGAGGGAAGATTTATTTTTTTACTTCACCAAATGATTTTTTCAATCAAATCTCTAAGAAAAAAATTATGTGTGTCATTGATTTAATTATATATTTAAAAATGTAGATAGAGGGTGGATTGAGAAAGAAATCTTACTGTTGAGTCGAGGGTTTTATTTCAGCTTCTCCCTTTCTGATTATAACAGACAGATCATTAAAAAAATCTTTATTAGATTATATAAATATAATCGTGTTTTTTGACAAGAAGCAAAGACGGCTTCCCTTGTCGATGGAGTAAGACGCCATTGTTCTAACTTTGTAAATGGTGGGATGAGAAAGGGCGGGCGTTTGCTAATATCAAGCGCCTTATTTCATTTTAAGTGGATTTAATCTCAAGAAATCTAATAAAATTATAATTAGGATTATAAAATAACAGCTTCCAACTCTTAGACGGAAGAATAGGTGGATATAGTAGATGAGATTTTTTTTATATATTCCCTACTCAAATAAGGATATATGTTTACCAAAATGCTCAAAAAAAAAAAATTTTTTTTAATACAAACAAATAAAGGTAATTTTTACAAATAAACCATAGCTAAAGAAAAAGATAAAGTGGAAATGACGCCACTGCAGTTAAGCCGAAAATCAAATTCTTTTAATAATAATAATGGCGCAGTCCTGATTATTGAAATTCCTTTTAAAGAAAGAGGTATGGTTCACTCTTTGTGAATTATATATACCAATTTCATCGTGGTTTTTATAGCTAAATATTTTTCGAGATCTATATATTTGAATAAGATAATAGTATTCAAAATACCTCGATTCGGACTTTAACTGAGTCATAGATATATTTAACAAGACATGTGAGTGTTTTTTATTGATGAGGCCAAACATCATTTTTATATGTCCTCACCATACCTCTTTCTTTAAAAAAGCAAATTCTTTTATTAATGATAACAACTGTGAAAGCCTAAACCCCAAAAATAAAGGAAACAAATAGATTTTACATTTTTTTTTTATTTTCTTCTGTCTTCACCAATGGTATAATTAACAAATAAATACAAAAAGAAAACGTGTGGGGTAGTGGGACCCCCGCCAGGAACGAAGTTCCTCACACCTTTTCTTCAACTCCGGGTATAATTTAATATGAAAGTTTCCTCCTAGCTGTGTATTTTATTTTTCATTGTTTGTCATTCTTTTTTTTTATATAAGGCAAAATAACGAATAAAATCAGAGTTTCATTGACTATTTTAGGATAATCATTCATTTATTGAAAATTAGAATAATGAATTATAAATATGATAAAAAAAAATACTAAATAAAAAATCTTAAATTTCATCATCATATAGGACATATAATAGAAAGAGAATTCCCTAGAGCCAGTGGAGGGTGAGCGTGGCCTCGCCAAGGCTTCGGCTAGCCTCGCCATCCTCGAGCGATGTAACGCTTTTTTGTTATTGTTTTTTTCTTATGTGATGTTTTCTGCCAATTTTTTTTCCCCATTCACACTCACATTCACACACGCATACACACAGTCATTTCGGATTTGGTATACAAATGGCTTAAATAAAATCATAGGACTACCTGGGGTCCGAACCCTCGATCCTTGGTATACAGAGCAGGCGCGCTACCAACTACTCCAAGCCCGAGGGCTGCAATATTTTTTTATGAAAGAGATGATGATTACAGTACATGTAACTAATAATTTTTTTTTAAATCGACGTTTCAGTCAAAAATTGTACCGCTCTTTAAGACTTAAAAATTGTCAATTAATTAGGCGTTTATGCATTTAACTAATGCAAAGTAAAATAATATTTCTAGATTCATGTCCCAAAATTTTCTAGTAAAAACATTTTATATCGCATCGAAGTAAATTACGAAATAAACACTCTTATTAATAATATGGAGCAAATGACTTTTAATTAATTTAATTAAGAAGACTTACAATTTATAGTTGGAAAAGTAACTTGCAAGTGAAAACTTAGTCAACGGAGAGTGGGAGGAGGAGTCTGGAAAGCTTTAAGAAAAGACTCTCGAGTGAAGGGCTTAAGTGTCATGGGAGGGTCATTGATTAATTAACGAAGTTGACCGAGGCCTGTCATCAACGTCGTCATCACGACGATGATTGATAGTGAAATAAGTGATATTAGTGGCGATGACGATTAAAAGTTAGCAACACGCAACTCAAGGGGCCTGTTGCACGTCACCCCGCCACCCTCTGCCTACTCCCCGGAGTGTAATTGGTTGTAGCACGCAATACACCTGTTACAATTAAGATAGCCATCATAACTGTTCCCTCGATTCCTTTTAATGAGAACCTTCTCTGTCTAATTCTTCAATGAAAATTATTTTAAACATCCCTACAGATAATTAGTTTATAAATTTTATAGTGTATATTGGAAACATAGGAGAACCCAGAAATTTTTTGATTGGTTGAATTTAAGACCTATAAATCACCCCCTGCCAACACAAAATAAAGCAATATAAGAAGACAAATAAAATAAATCTACTTCAAAGAGTCCCCACTACCTCCTAAAATTAAATAAAATAAATAAAAGATATTGTGTTATTTTTTGAGATTATACAGTAATATATAATAGGCTATATATACAGTATTATCTGTGACAAAAAAATACATGTATATAGGGTCTACATACAAAATTATAATGAAACTCAGGGCACCACGGAACAAGTGAAAAAACTAAATTAAATAAATTTAAATGTAAACATATATTCTGGTTTATATATTAAAAAAAATATCCCAGGTAACTCTACGAGGAGAGCGAGTTGCTGTGACATCCCGCCTGTGGAGGGACGTAAAGAAGGTTCCCTCTCAGTGATGCATTGGTCGAAAGGAGCCGGTATTGAGGGAGTCCCTCCTCAAACTAGGACATCCTCCCTAGCATAGAATAGGTTGGATAAAAGGAGCCGGGTGGAACCAGAAATAAAGGACTAGTTAACTAGTTAGAATCGACCGCAGGGGGCGGAGGTAGAGATAGGAAATAATGTAACTTCACGGGATGTCGGGTGACTACGGCCAGAAGCCGGTTGGGTCTTCATGCACTAAAAGCACCTCGGGTAAATAAATGGGGATTCCGGTAGGAATTTCAAATAATGATAACATTCTTTTTTTAGGGAGGGAGAGAGCATATCTTCAAATATGAGTTCAGCCTTCTTCCTCACCCCCTCCCCCTCTTGAAAAAATACTGAAAAATACTCATGAATTTCTAATTCTTAAAATTATTTTCAAAATTCTAATTCTTCGGTATAGGCAAATCGAAATTAAATTCGTAAGCACTTGACAAAAGAGAATAAAAACAAAAATATCTTGACAATTAAACGAGTACGTAGTCGACTAATTGATACGACTCCCAAGTAGTGTGTAAAATTATTAGTAGAAGAAATATGAAAAATGTGAACCTATACAGGGTCTTGAAGAAGGAGAGCTTACATCAGCGTTTTCCAAACTGTAAGGCGCGCCTCCCTAGGAAACCACTACCTACATCATCTAAACATTGATTTTAGGTGATTGATTAATAAAGACATGAAATTACCTCCATCAAATTTATTAGAGAGAAATAAAACCATAATAATATAAAAATCTTATATAATAATTGCGGTGTGTCCGTCTGTCCGTCCGTCTGTCTGTCTGTCCGTCCGTCTGTCACGCTCTGTTTGACCCACTTCCCGTTGGAATTTTGAAACGAAATTTTGCAGTCTTATAGAGGACGTTATGGAGAGTCCAAGAAGAATACTCGGGTCCCAAAATTCCTATAACTTTTTGAGTTATTAATTCTTAAAGTTACGATTTCTCCCATAGGAAATGTATAGAGAAATATTCAAGTATTCTTTGCAGTTGTGTATTCTAAGAAAGTAAACAAATCCTCAAGCAGGCACTGGACTGGAATTCTTGGTAATAATAATTTTCTTTTATAATGAAGAAAAAGGCGAGGGTCCGCCGAGGCGGGTCCGAGCCAGCTGATGGGGGTCCAGGGGGCGTAGTCGAAGGCGGGCGACGCGGCTAGTGCTTTATAAATTCTCTAAATAAGTTACTATACAAAGAAAATTTTTTCTATAGATTTCATAAATTTTTAACTTTGCCCATCAACCGTAGGTTGGACAGCTAAAGTTAATAGCTGGGCATACACGGAGAGGTAGAACCGTCGGTTTTGACCGTGCCGGTCCAAACGCACGGATTTATCTTTACGTTAGTGGGCGAGCACGCGCCAGTTTTGACCGCCACGCATCAATCTAACAGATTGGACTGCGGTCCAAACTCACGATCCGATCTTTTCGTTAGTGGGCGAGCACGCGCCAGTTTTGACCGCTACGCATCAATCTAACAGATTGGACTGCGGTCCAAACTCACGGACTGATCTTTTCGTTAGTGAGCAAGCGACAGTTTTGACTGCCACGCATCAATCTAACAGATTGGACTGCGGTCCGAACTCACGCTCTGATCTTTTCGTTAGTGGACAAGCGACAGTTTTGACCGCCCCGGACCATCTCTTTAAGTCGCGATTTTTGGAGGGGGTAGGGGAGGACATGTTACTTCAAAAATTTTTTTACAAATTTATTTTTAAAGAAAATAAGTTATCCCTCCCCCTATTAATTAATTAAGCTATTAATATGTTCTAAAATATTTTAGTTAATCACCATTCACAAAAACAAATTTATTATTATTATTTTTTTTAAATATCGTTTAAGGTCATGGCAAATTAGGATACAAATATTATATAGACCTAGCATTTTACTCGGGAGAAAGTCTAGTTTCTGAATATACAAAAAAATTATAGGTTATGTAAGAAAAAAATATTGGCCCTCTTTCTAAAGCGCCCCCTAATGGTCCGATGTTTACCAAAAGCTTTTCAGTTCTTGACCTTTACATCTAGTTTATGTGTGCAAAATACCACAGACATACACACAGACATCATTCCAAAAACTACTTAAATGGACTCAGGGAACCTTAAATCGTATTTTGGCAGCTTCAGAATCAGATAATTAAAGATTTTATTTAAAGGAGAAGAAAGGATTAATTACTTTTTTTTTTAAATAATTTTCTATTTCCATTTTTCTTGGAAATTCCAATGGATTCTTGACTTGATCTGTCTAGTCGGCAGGCAAAACTTTCGTCAAGACGAAAGTCCACGGATTTGGTCAAATGAGCGGTTAAAACTGCCGCGGTCCAAAGATTTTGCCCATACACGTACGGTTTGGCCCGTGGCGGGCCAACTATACGGGTTTATCTGCGGGTTTTTCCTTTACGTTTGTGAGTGATGACGGTTTTAACCGTGGCGGTTTTAACCGTGCCGGTTTTAGCGGCCCGGCAGACTGGTCCGCCCCGGTCCAACCCGACAGATCAAACTCTCCGTTTTTTTAAACGAAATTGATAATGACGGTTTTAACCGTGGCGGATCGACCCGACAGATTGGTCCGCCCCGGTCCAACCCGACAGATCAAACTCTTCACTTTTTTAAGCCAAATTGACAACGAAAGTTTTAACCGTGGCGGATCGACCCGACAGATTGGACCGCCCCGGTCCAACCCGACAGTTCTACCTCTCCGTGTATGCCCAGCTAATGTAATCGTAAAAAATCGAAATTTTTCTGAAGCTTCCAAAATGCGTTTGTAGGTCCCCTGATTCCATTTAAGAAGTTTTTGGAATGATGTCTGTGTGTGTTGTGTGTGTGTGTGTATGTCTGTGGTAATTTGTTTCGTCAACGAAAACTCAAAAACTATTTGTTCAATTGTTTTGAAATTTTGCACACATAAACTAGGGGTAGAGGCCAAGAACTGAAAAGCTTTTGGTAAACATCGGACCATTAGGGGGGCTCTAGGGGGGACAAAAATTATTTTCTTACATAACCTATACTTTTTTTATATATTCAGAAACTAGACTTCCTCCCGAGTAAAATGATATTTAATATGTATAACATCGGACCATAAGAGGGGGGGGCTCTAGGGGGGACAAAATTTTTTTTCTTACATAACCTATACTTTTTTTTATATATTCAGAAACTAGACTTCCTCCCGAGTAAAATGATATATAATATGTATAACATTGGACCATCAGGGGGGCTCTAGGGGGGGGGACAAATATTTTTTTCTTGAGTAGTGGGTGGGCAAAGTTGTGCGCTCGGCTTAGTCCGACCCTTTATTCTTAATTTGATCCCAAAAAAACTTTTCAAAATTGCAATTTATCTTGTATAAATTTTATCCTTTATTTTATTTAAAGACAGATAATTACCAGTTAGCGAAGAAAACACTAGGCGTAAAAGTACTTTGGTTTGAGAGAAGAAGAACTCCTCCCTTCCTAAGGATTTTGCTTATCCTTAGTTCTTCAGTTAATTCACGCCTGTTGGGGGTCTCTGGATCTCATCTCTTCTTCTTCAATCTCTCTCTCTCTCTCTCTCTCTACGACCCAAAGTGAATTTAAATTAACGAATGCAAAAACACGAGCCAGAAAAGCAGCAACACAGGTCGCCCCTCAACTTCCTCACACCCTTTAAGATAATAAGGGTTTTTGTCCTTGGTCCATTGTAATAAGATCGCTGGAGGCTTTGAGGATACGACCTGCAGGTCGCTACGCGCTACGACTGCTAGTTTAAAAGATGAATGGGGTCAATCAAGCGCACAAATCTTTCGCCTTGGACTCCTCCAGGAATTCTTATTAACAAATGATAAATCCATGATGAATTTATTATTTTACAATAAGAAAATCTTCCATTTTTAATATTTTAAGTAATTAAATATTAAGCATTTTCAAAAAAAAATCAACATAATTTTATATATTAATAATTGATTTTTGAATTTTAATCAAAATCGTTAGAGCGAATTTTGAGAAAATCGAAAAAAAAAACTGAAAAAGTACATCAGTAAAGTACTAGTTCTCTTTGGCCGATTTTGATTAAAAGCTTATTTTGTCGGTCCCGGGGGGTGTTTAACTTATATATAAAATTTCAGCCTCCTAGCTCAATTCCTTCATGCTTAAAATTGAACACACACACACACACACACACACACACCCACAGACAGACCATGTCGCAAAAACCACTTTTTTAGATTCAGGGGACCTCAAAACGTGTATATCCATCAAAATATCGACATCGAATTTTTAACATGAATCCAATACTTTCTCTCTCTATATATATTACATATATACATAGGTAAAAGAAAGTAAAAAACATAGAAAGGAAATATATTATGTTTTTCACCCTTGAGTAAGAGGCAGCAACTGAAATATACATTTGAAATGAAAAAAGTTGATAAATCCTATTTAAAACAAATAGTGAAAATGGAGTACAAATTCAAATCGGGTCTAGTTGCATTTCATTCCATTTCCAAAACTGTCTTGTTGCAAACAAACAAATACTGTTCTAAAACTACTTTCTTGCTAACATAAAGATGGAGACTTTCATGAACTGATTTCCAAAACTTGCTAATTGCACAAAATTGTATATTTTGTTAAACTGGGGACATTTTTATTAGTTCAGACCGATATTTCTACACTTTTTAATAATGATTATTATTGGCTAACCTGCTACTTTTATGGAATTTTTTTTTCGTTTTTCTATGTTGATTGATACTAACCAGTTGCATTTACAGTGCCAAAACTCGCTAATTGCAAAAGGTCCAATTCCAAAACTTGCTAATTACAAAAAACTTTTCCAAAACTGGCTAGTTGAATATTAAAACAGTTTATTACTGGTATATAGAAAATAATACCGACCTATGACCTTGTAAATTGTGTTCCTAATTTATTTACAGATTTTATAAACATAACAGTCATAAATCAACTCTTGAGTTTAATAAAATACAGGTTTTTCTCGTTTCGTGAAAATTTGTTCCTGATGCAACCAGACACTTTGGAATTGGATCATCAGTCCGTTCGACAGTTAACCTAAGGATAGAAATAAAAAAATTTATTTAACAATCATATCACGACATAATTTGAGTTATATTGTATTGCATTATAGGTCTAGTTTGGCGGTAGTGAGGTATTGAATGACCACTGTATGAGGTATATATATTAGAACAACGGGTTTAATCTAAATTGGTATCTAATTATTTAATTCCTCAAAACATAAAACAGCTCATATCTCTACTTCAAGAACCAGAGGCAAAAATTATTTTAAAATAAACTACAAATGAAAATATTTTTATTTAATTAGATGTATAGTTCAGTGAAGTTTTTATAACTCCTAGCTTTCTGCTTCAACTCTTCTTTCTCTTCAAGTATCTTGACTGAATTTCAACCAATTTCTTATTTTATTTAAATACATTATAAGTAACAAAAAAGGCAGAAAGATTTATTTTCATTTAACTTGACCTAGCAAATTAAGGGAGATAAAATTGACTTAAGGTTGTTTTGAATGGAGCACATAAAATACATTGGCATTTGCACTCTTGAGACAGTCTCTCTAATTAATTCCGATCAGAAGCTCTAGTTTAATTTAGAACAGACTCCTTAAGCGTCAAGTACTTAGATCTCCCCGTCTCTTCAAGTACCTCTAAAACACAAAACAGTTTCGCAATTAATTCCAAAAGTCGTATTTTTTCGCCTATTCGGAACTTGACGTCATTTCAACTAATCGACCGAATTTAAATTAGAAATTAAATTCTTTAGATACTTAAATGTAGATGGTATTGTCTCTCTAAGAAACTGTCTTAAATTTTATTTTAAATATAATAATAATAATTATTATGCTTTTAAAATTAATTTAGAATATGAATTTTCCTACTGTTTCATATAAGTTATATCCTAGAAGAGAAAATAATTTATTATTTAAATAAATTTCAAGTTGAAGAATAGATTATCAAGTAAATTTTATAATAACTTCAAAATAGAGTTTTTTCTTTTTAACACTCAAAATAGTTTTTTTTTTTTTTTTTTTTTTTTTTTTAAACCCTTTTTCGGCTACAGAGGCCATTTAGGGGTTATTTCTTTATTAGTATACTTTTTAAATTACAAGTACCGATGGCTACCGGGGGGCGTTCCACACGCTGATTGCTCGGGGTCACCAATCCCAAACTTTCGCCGCGCTCGGCATCACTTAGCCGCAACGATTGTGGTGACTGTTGCTCTTCTCCGTTGCCAGGCCTCCCGGCTCAAAATAGAGTTGAATACTCTGTAGTAGAGGTAACAATAACATTGTATAATCCAAGTGACCAATAGAATTTCAAATTCTAAAATTTAATATTCTGAAGAAATCATTTTTATCTTAATTCAAAGGCGAAAATAAAAAGAAATTTCAGATTGAAAGAAAATTTTTGTAATCATTAAGCTTACTGATACTAAAAATACTAACTTTTTAAACAGTCAGTAAAGAATTTGTGAGATTTTTTAAATTTTCAAGAAAGAGAAGCTGCTATTATGACTTCTGACATTAAAAAATACTTTTCAATAAATCGTAGGGAATTAAGAAAATTTTTTAGACAAGCGGAACTTAGCGAAACAAAAACTAACAAATAAAATGATAGGTCGATTAATTAAATGAATAGGTATACTTATATATTATAGGTCCTGGTAACAGAGTAGATAAACAACCATCAAGATCATTGCAGTGAAGTAATGCCAAAGCACGGCTGAATCCTAAATAAGTGGCCCTAGGACCAAGTATGTGGAACGTCTACAGTAGCCAAAGATATTAATAATAAATAAACATGTATAAATAGAGACTATAATCTTAAATGGCCTCACTAGCTAAAAATGGGTGAAAAAAAATATAATTTAATTATTTGAAAATACACCACATTCGTACACAAAATAAATAATATTGAATTTAGTTGAAATATTTCTCTTTATTTTTCCTCCGGCTAAATACAACCGACATGTTTTTTTTTTTTATTATTACTTAAATAAAAGAATTATACTAACTCTCGGTAGAAAATTTTACTTAAATAAATTACCATGATTGTTATATATTATATAAACACAGTTAAGTGAAAATTAATATTATAATTTCTTAGTTGGCGACATCAAAGAATCGGCTAATTGGCCTTTGAATTGTTGGCCCTCCGGGGAGAACCTAAGGCCAGTTGTGGGTCCTGTGTACTTGCCGTGTCGGACATCCAAGCCACTTCCACTTTGCTTGACACCCCTTCCCAACTCTCCTTCCACCTTCAAGCCCGAAATCCCCCCCCAAGAATCCCGGGGGATCACCGAGGGGATGGACTAAAGGACGAGGCAATATGGGGACGAGACGGGGGGACGCCTGGCGCTGTAGGGTCATGAATTATGGAATGCATTAAACCCCGGCTGACCCTGGCTACTCATTACTGGTGGTCCAAGGGGCAGAAAAGGGGACAGAGACGAGAACGGGGGCTCCGTTTCCCTTCCTCTTTCTACGTTTCGCTTAGGTGTATTCCAGCAATTTAGGATCAATTTCAGACTTGCGTTTAAATTTATCCAACTTCTAAAATATTATTTTTTTTATTAAATTTATGGCCCCGAAGAGAGGTGGGGACTTTGAAATAGTTGAAAAACCCAAAAGAGGATAAATAAGAGATTTAATTTTTAGTTGATATTTCAAGTGCAAGTCACGTTTTTTTAAAAGGACTTGAAATTTTATTAAAAAGATGGATGGCATAAAATAATAATGAATATAAACATATCAACATTTAAATTTAAATCTTCAAATGAAACTATTAATCAAAATTAAGATTAGGTAAGAGTAAACTGGCGGCGTCAGTTTTCCGGTGAATCAACCTAGGCTATTAAAGCTCTTTGGGTTATCACACCAAATCCTCATGAGAAGACACTGCCAATGTTAGAAAATTTTCAAGCCAAGCGGGTTTTGAACCCGCGTGTTGCAAATCTAGAATCGTAAGCCACAGCTTATTCGATTAGCTCGGGCCTCTTAAATTATGAAATATATTATTTATTAAGATTTTACTAACTTTGGGGGGTTATTTGGAGATCTCTTTCGCTTTCCTGGTCTTTTGATAATATTCTTTGTAATGGTACAAAATTTTATTTCAAAATTCTATCGGGAAGCTACCAGGTATTACAACAAATTTGATAAACAGATACCTTATATTAAACATATTCTCGTATATTTCACAGAGTAAATTTAAGAACAGAAAAGTTTTACAACTTACTTGGTCATTTTTTATACAGGTCCTAATTTATAAAATCGTTACATTATAAATAGGTAAAATATCTTAGCCTTTTTATCCCAATCAATACATTTCCATTTCATTTTGAATATCATTCTAGTAATAATTTGGTATTTCAGCATAATTACGTGGGGGCATTGAGAGGCATACAAATTTATCCCCTCACGACTCCCTTGGGGCTTGATTATAGGAATAATTTAATCTATATTAGGCTAAGTTTGAGCGCTAGAATGTTGATGGCAAAATAATTAATCATATGCCGTAAGTGCCTCGATAAGTAGATATTAATATGGTAAAGACCTAATTAATCAATCGATACGGTATTAAAAATGAATATCACATAGGAAAATATAAAAATAAAATGTATCTAAGAGTTGAAATCAGTAAAAATCTGGTATGAAAGTAACTAAATAGAAGCACATCTCAAAACTTGAGATTACTGAAGTTAAGAGAAAGTTGTGTGCGGTTTGATTGTGTCTCTAGAGTTTTTACTTTCTCTTATTACAAAAAATCTAGTGGGACAAGCATAGAACACAACTTTCAATTATCGAAGGTAAGAAAAAGATGTGTGCTGTGCGACTAGTCACACCAGATTTTTTTAAAAATATAATTGCTCTTTGTTTTAGATATGATAGATGATGTTTTATATATGTTTATTTTTTTTTTTAACACTCACACTTTTTTTCTCATTCACACTCACACTCACCCACCCATTCACACAGTCTTTTCGGCAACTTAGGCCATTTAAGACTGACGATAACCGTTATTATTTATAATATCTATTGGGGGTCCAGGCATTTCTATTTAAGCCATTTGGTTTCCAAATGGCTTAAATAAAATCATCGAACTACCTGGGGTCCGAACTAGCGACCCTTGTTATACAAGGCAGGCACGCTACCAACTAGACCAAGCCCGTAGGCATATATGTTTATGCTATGATTTTTCATGTATCAACAATTGATAATTTTTAAAGAGAAACAAAATTGTTCTCAGAAAATTTTAACATTTATTCATTACCGTATTTGGTGGAGGAGTACAAATAACGCAGGGTGAAAATCGTTAATATTATTAATAAATTAAAATTTTAATTATTTTCTAAAAGAAAACATTGAATTTTAAATATTTTGTTTAAATTATATAAATAAATATTTTTTTCTCTGCCAATTTTATTGAATATGGCTTCTCAAATATCTCTCCAAGTAACAATTTCTTAGGGATTTCTTGTGGCAGAGTTTTCATTTCTTCTTTCTCTACTTGCGAGATGTATTGTATATGTGTGGAATATTAATCGGGCCGCACTTTGGCATACAGATGTTGCAAAGGCTGAAGCAATGCTTGAGGCTTTAGCTATTTTAGCTTATTGTTACAAGAGAGGGCGTATCGGTAATTCGATTGAAAATTCATTTTTTTGCCTTAGAAAATCGTCTTTCATTTTCTTTTCGCTTTTATAGAAAAGTTTATAGAGATGCTGTATCGGAAAGTTCTTTCAATCATAGAAGCTTATTGATATAGTATTGGATGGTGTTGTTTTATTGAAAGGAAACGATGATAAAGAATTATTTTTATTGTCAAAAGAGCTATAACTTTTAAAATGGGGTTTTTCAAACAATTATAATAAAATACATTTATATGCTATATGTGTAGGCTATATACTTGAAATAATCTTACTTCTATTGATTGATTTTGTATGTCCTTTATATTTGTTTAACTTGTATTATTGAAAAAAAAAAAGAATTTAAACATCAAACTTCTATTTTATTTCACTATTGAAAACACTAGAAAAAGTTTGTATGCTAATAAGTGAAAACAAATGGAAAAGCTTTGCTGACATAAAAAAAAACTATATAAATAATTAATTTAATATTTGAAACGTTCAATTTCATAATAAGAAAAAATATTCTTATTTTTTAAATCATTTTTCTTTAATAAAAAGAAAGAAAAGATTAATTACCTTTAATAAGACGCTTCAAGGAGATGGGTAGGTTGACGATCGATCGGGGTGAGTTATATAATTAATTACTTTAAGATAAATAGAATAGAAAAACCAAGACTACTACACGTGAGCTGTCTTGCCTTCTATTCGACTGAGAATGAGCCCTTTGTTCTCTCTCCTCCGCTCTCTTTAGAAAAGGATTAAAATAATAACAATTTTAATTTTTTTTTAAATAAAAAAAAAAAAAAAATACTTTTCATTATATTATAGCAATATTTAGAGATTACTTTAAAAATTCATAGTTCTTAGTGGTAAATCCAGTGCCGGATTTACACAACTAGAGGCCCTAGGCCAAATTACCTGTGCGGTCCCCTTCCTAACTGGGAGGGGGGGGGGGGCGTCCGGAAAATTTTTTAAAACTAGGTACCAGGAGAGCGATTTTAACGCTATTTCAGCCCTTAAAATGTGATGAAATTTTACATTTGTGAAGTGTAGCCCTGCCCATGAAGTGTAGTCGAGAAGTCGAACCGTGAAAAATATATTTTCTTTGAATATATATATATATATATATAATTAAAATTTTAACGAAACTTTTTAGTTTAGTCCAGTAAATTACAATCAAACACATGAACGAGTAGATCTATTCTTGGACCGTTGAAGAGGGTGTTATATTCAAGAAGACAAAACAATTTTTAAAAAATTATCTTGATTTATTTCAGAGTATTAGTAGAATATAACACCCTCTTCAACGGTCCAAGAATAGATCTACTCGTTCATGTGTTTGATTGGATATAATTAAAAAAAAAAAAAAAATAATGAGGTTTGCGGCCCCCTCTAGGCTGCGACCCTAGGCCGCGGCCTAGTCGGCCTAGTGGTAAATCCGGCACTGAATATTTCTACCCTAAACCTAGCTTCAATTATAATTAATAATAAATTAAATAATCTGGTGTGATGGTCACACAGCACACAACTTTCTCTTACCCTTCGGCAAGAGAGTGGTTTCCACTTGTAATAAATAATATATATAGGTGTCCAGGTATAACATTTGGTAACAAAATGATTTAAATAAATATTCATCGGACTGCCTGGGTTCCAAACCCGTTACTTTAAGACAATCAATATTGACATTATTCAACACCTCTAGCCTCTAAGCCAGTGGTTCCCAACCTTTTTTGACCCATCGCCCCTTTCTGGAGGTTGACTAACACCTATCGCCCCCCTTTACATTTTCATTGTATGCCTAATTTTAATTTGAAGTAAAGTGTAAATAATAAAGCAGTTTTATTATTTTAAACAATTTTATTACCGTAGGCCTATATACAGGGCAGCAGACAGACTTGACGGGCTCCGGGGCTACTTAGTAATACGCCCCCCCCCCCCAAAAAAAAAAAAAAAAACAAAGTTTTTTTTTTTAGTATGTAAAAGGCTATTGTGGCCTTCATGCCAACACTTTTTTACACAGTTTTTGACACAACTTTTGAAATAGTTATACATAGCCTACAATATTTATTTAAATAAAGTTATATAAAATTTTTTCAAAATTTCCTAAACAAAGAGTTACAAAGTTTTAATTTATCGAGGCCAGATCTGGACAGAGGATTTTCGGGGGAATCTGGGGATATGGAAAATTTTTTGAAAATTAGCCACTGAAATCTGCATTTTTAGCTATCCTGAGTCGTGAAAAAGATCAAACTTGATTTGAGCTTAAAGGGCCCGGGCCCCCTGAGGAAAAAAAATTCAAGAAAATGATTTTTTTTTAATTGAAATTTAAGATTTGAGCTAAAAGTGACGTTTCAATTCTAGATTGGAATTATATTCAGACTATTTTATTTTTATGATAATATTTTGTCCTCTTCTATCCTGACCATCCTGTAAATAGGAGATTTTTCTCTTTGATTTTTATTTTTTTAAATTTTAGTAAACTAATAATTTTTCTCCCTTTGAATACTCATCGCCCCCCAATCGCCCCCCCCCGCTTATTTATCGCCCCCCTGAAAACCCAAATCGCCCCCAGGTTGGGAACCACTGCTCTAAGCTTTCGGAAGGGGGATCCTATAATCATTAATGTTTTTTTTTTTATTAAGGTCGCGGAGGCCATTTAAACCCCGCATTTATTTAATTTCTTTGATTTGTAGTCAATTCAAATGAATTTTTGTCATTTGTAAGACGAGATGCGAACCCTTGAAACCTAGCACAAGAGGCAGAAACGCTACCACTGAGCCATGGCCCAAGGGCTGAAACAATTATTATAAGATAAGGGAAATAGCCGATAGGCGCCCAATCTCTGATACCATGGTTCTGGTGCTCCTGTATGCTGTAACAAAGCGAAAAAAATTGTCACTAGTATTTATCGTTCTTTCGTTTTTTGTTCTTTTGTATAATAATCTACACTTATAAAGTAAAAAAATCTCATATTATGTTAGAAAATACTGCATATAAAAAAAAAAATGTTTTAAAATTAATTTTTCTCAACTTAAAAATCACTTAGGAATAATAAATAAAGCCTCAAGAGTTAGATAGAGCTTTGACAGAAGTGTAGTATATAGTTCTTCAACCAAAAGGCCTTAACACAACTTGCGTAGATCAACCGCGTAGCGCTTATGCAAATGTTTGGCTTCCCTTTTAATCTGGGACGGGAAAATTCTCTGGCGGCAGAGGCGAATTAAACCTAAACTGTCTCCCTCTCTCTCACACATACATATATATATACAGTAACTCACTCATCCGTATAAACCACAAGGTGTTCTTCAATCTATTTAGATCTACCATATTTTAAAATTAAATCCCGTTTTTACTTTCTCTTACCTACCAGTATAAATCTATCTTACTTATATATATAGAGAGAAAATATTGGAATAGTAGGCCTATTGGATTCATGTCAAAAATTCGATGTCGAGATTTGGATGGATTTGGACGTTTTGAGGTCTCCTGAATCCAAAAAAGTGGTTTTCACGAGATGGTCTGTCTTCCTGTCTGCGTGTGTGTGTCTGTGAACAAAATATCTCAAGAACGAAAAGAGCTAGGAGGTTGAAATTTTGTATTTAATTTAGCCAACCCACTGGCACGTGACACTAAGCTTTTGAACAAAATCGACTAGTACTTTACTGTTATACTTTTACATTTTTTTTTTCATTTTCTCAAAATTCGCTCTAACGATTTTGATTAAAATAAAAAAATCAATTATTTTTGAGATTCTCTTTAAAATGTATATTCTCATTTTTCCCTGAAAATTGAATGAAGTATTGGGATCTATGGGAGAGGCGTGGCTTCACCTGGTGGCAAAAAATGAACTAGCGATTGTAGGATTGAATGGCTGAGCTGATACGCAAGTACTCGTGTTTTATGAGACAAAAAGTTTAATTAAAAATAAAAAATCTGGTGTGACTGGCGCACAGCACACAACTTTCTCTTACCCTTCGGTAAGAGAAAGTTGCGCACTGTGCTGGTCACACCAGATTTTTTGTGTCGAGATATATTTAGTTTCCGATAGCACCTTAGTTTCAAACTTGCATTTTAAATGTTGACTGCTTGAAATAAACTATGGTTATTTTTCAAAATTTTAATCTCATATTTGGACATTTTATACACAATATAGAATCCTAAATAAATACAAAATTTCATAAGAATTGGAAAAAAAAAATTTTAAATGCCTAAAAAGTTCTAAAGGGGACCCCCTTTTGAATCGAAATTAACATACAAATCCCTATAGGAAATTAACATTGTTTCTATGCGAAGATAAGATGTTTGCAAGTGAGAGAGAGAGAGAGAGAGACATATATGTTTTCTTTGAAACAATTAAAGACACAAATAAATTTAAAATTTAAAAAAAATGGGAATTTAAATAATAATTGATTTTTAATCTAATAAAAGAAAAAGATTTAAATTCCGTTACCATGGCAACCATTTCTATCTTTCCTATGAAGAACAAGAGTAAAGTGTGCTTCAGAAGATTTCAACGGCAAAATGAGAATATACATTTTAAAGAGCATCTAAAAAATAATTGATTTTTGAATTTTAAAAAAAATCCTTGGAGGGAATTTTGAGAAAATCGAAAAAAAACTGAAAAAGTACATCAGTAAAGTACTAGTACTTTTTGGCCGATTTTGTTCAAAAGCTTATTTTGAGCGTGTGGGAAGGTACCTAGTTAAATATAAAATTTCAATCCGGTAGCTCAATTCCTTCATGCTAAAAATCTGTCCACACACACGCACACACGCACACACGCACACACACACACACACACGCACAGACCAATTTGCGGGACCCACTTTTTTGGACTCAGGGGACCTCAAAACATGTATATCCATCAAAATCTCGACATCGAATTTTTGACATGATCGCAATACTTTCTCTCCTATATATTTCATATATAGGGTACGAGAAAGTAAAAATGGGTGTGACGGTACAGGAAATTTGTAGGTTTTCTTCTGCCACACTTACTAATAGAAATTTTATTTGTGGAGATAATATTATTGATATTGGTCATGTTTTAAAGTGAGTAATAGTAATGACAATTTCAATGACAGACCAAATTCTTGCTTTCTGTTTACAAACAACAAGTTTACGAGAAGAATTTCATGAAATAAATGATCAAATTTCATAATAATAATAACAATTGGGATGGATGCTCGTATAAGGCTGGATTAGGAAGTACCTGTAAGCACATTGGGGGCTGTACTTTTATTCTGTAACCGCTATTTATGATATCTGATATGATGTTAGCCAAAAAGTGTTGGAAATATTTTATTGTAATAATAAATACAAGATAATTAAATGATAAATTAACTAAAAAATTAATACCGGTAATTAAATATAAAATTAATAATTTTTTTTTTTGTACTTACAAAAATAATTTAGAAGATTTAAAAAATATCACGTGTACAGACAAAAAATGTGTTTGGAGTGCACCACATAAATCAGCTCTTAAAAAAATACGATATGAGAGGCCTTTGCTCGAGCACAATTGTTTTGGAGAAAAACAAGAAAAAGATAGAGGCAAAAATTAAAAAGAAGGCTTCTAAATCTGATAGATTGATTCTTCTACAATAAAATTATTTATAATTTTCACTATACTGTCTTTTTTTTTGGAAAAGAATGAAATCGAACTGTTTCATGCTTAGATGCATGACTTTTACACCCATAAACACAAAGTAGATACACATTGCTTTTATTTTTATAAGGAGAAAATTTCATATTTGTGAATATATTAGTGTATGTATGTATTATTTATTAATCTAACAATAATGTTTACTCGTGGGTTATAACTTTTTTTTTAATTAATACAATTATATCAGATGTTTAAATGTTCTTGTCCCTTATATCACGTTAAACATATGAAGGTTTATCCTACAATCGCTAGTTCGACTTTAAGCCACCAGGT
>JAKCPI010004211.1:0-11910 GCA_023213315.1 Euborellia annulipes
ACTCAAAGTTAACAGATTTCTATTTACTAGCGCAACGGATAGGTAAATTTAATTATGATCCGACGAATGGATCCATTTCGGAGAGATCAAGGGTGTTGGAAGAAATTGTAAATTTTGTGGGATGGACGATTGCTAAGTAGAAGATGGAATAGCCATAAATATTTTAACAAGATATTGAAAAGTATACTTGACACGATTGATTTAAGAAGGTTCGAGAATGGGATAATCTAATTTTGTTCAAAATCCAGGATCTATTCCCAGCTCAGATAACCATGACTTAATTCCTCTAGTCTTTCGTCGGAAAGTACGAAGAGTGGAATCCACGGAGTCTTAAATGGAATCAATTTGAATCAGAGGTTGAATTTGAACAGAATCGATTTGAAACAGAGGTTGAATTTGAACAGAATCATATTGTTACTGGGATTGAACGACCCAGCATTGATTAGAAAAAACTTAGTAGGGTTGCAATCTTACCATAAAAGGAAGAAAATGTTACCATTGGAAGAGAATATTGTGTATTTTATATACCGTATTGTGTTGATATTTTGTATTCTAAATTAATCATAGCATCCTCTCTTAAAAGTCTTAACTGAACACCTAGCCTAAGCTGCAAGTCTTTCGTCATATTGTAAGAAGGTATATAAACAGCTTGTCTTAACAGGCTTAAATGACTAAAGATCCCTTTAAGAAGGCTGTGCATATCCTACCATATTATCAGTAGTTTTAATGATTTAAAAATAAGATGGAATTAAGTCACTTTCGAAATTAGTCTTTCTGATAGGGCGATATTTTGGGTATAATGGTGAGAAGTCAAGTTTGATTTCTAATGCCTAGTACATACTAGTAGACCATGTTGAGCGATTTATCTACAGACCATCTAGAGACGATTTCTAGACATGACCTATAGACCGACTAGAGTCTTCGTTCTTTGTCTCGTGCTACACTATGCATTTTTCAGTCTCCTCTTAGCAGTTCATTATTGTTTTGTGTAGAATGAGGTCCTGTGAAAAAAACCGAAAACGTGTCTCGCAGAAGGACCTAGGTTCGGTAATACATTACTGAATAAATTAAGAGTGTGTTTTCGCAATATAACCCGACTAATTTTAAAGGTTTACTACTGATGCTTGGAGGGTTTATAATAATGAAGCAAGAAATAAAATCCCAGCCCTCTCCACCATGTATAACGTTGCATGCGGTCTTCTAATCCGGTCGAGAGATTTTAGATCTGCAATAGGTCAGTAGACGAGGATAGGCCTATAGACATGTCTACGTAGTCAACTCAGAGACCTAAACCGCAGAACACGTCTAATAGTGTGAACTGGGCTTTAGAAACAGGCGGATCGACTTAGACAAAGTTAGCGCTTTGGAGGCGATAGATTATCATCGAATATAAGAATATTAAAAAAGAATAAAATGTAGTTAGCCTATTGACAAGCTCTATTAATTAGAATTTTTTTTTTTCCTCTATTGGTAAATTTTACACCAATATTGGAAGCCACAGAAACCACAATTAACACACGTTTCAAATTAATTATATTGAATTAATACTAAATAGCACAATTTGTTTTCTCTCTCTTTTTTTTTTTTGTTATATAAATTATTCTTTATTCTTTATCTCAAGAAATAATAATTAAATTAAGAACTTTTTATTTATTTTTTATTTTTTTTTAATAAAAATAAAAAGAAAAAATTAATTTTTTGTTTCTTTTGTCAAGAAGTTGTTTGTCTAAAAAAAAAAACTTTAACTTTGTCTAATTATTATCAACTTTTTTTTTTCTTTGTTGAGTTTCAATTAGCTTTTAGTTTGTTTTGTTTTTTGCTTATATAACGAAAAAAAAGAACAAATTTAATTTTAATAAAATTTATTATTTTTTTTTTTTTTTTTGACAGAAGATAGAGAGCTTTGTCAAAAAACTAAAAGAAGATCAAAGAATTTATTTAATCAAATGAGTATTGTGATGTATGTAGTTTTTTTTTTTAAGGTCAAATTTTAACAAAGCATAACTTCTGACTACGCCGATCGTCCTAGCCTCAATAAGCATATATAGATAAATAATTTTTGAGATTTATATTTTTTGAAAACACCTCGATTCGTATTTGTTGTTTAAATAATAAATTTTCAGCAGATGTTTCAACCTCATATGACGTTACTATGACGCACTAAAAGCAGAAATGTGTATGATAATTAAATTAAATTAATAGAATTACATGAAATTTCATTTCTAATTTTTTTCAATTTTCAGAAGATATTTCAACCTCATATGACGTTACTATGACGTAGTAAAAGCTGAAATGTGTAAGATATTTAAATTATCTTTAAAAAAATTTAATTAAATTACATTTCTGAATTTTTCTCTAATTTTCAAACTCATATGACGTCACGCAAATGACCATCATCAGATCTGCAAAGACCGAAATGCCCGAAACTGGTGGTCAATGTGCAAACAGTCATCTCATGAAAAAACCCTCAAAATGAAAAAAAATATTTATTTTTTTATTAAAATTCCATGAAGAATTTGATATCAAAATAAGAAGTTCCAAATTTTAATTAGTGAAAATTCTCTTACAACTCCCGGCTTATCTAATGTATGTTTTTTTAGCGAAGCAGATTTGAATTGAAGTTAAAAATAAATAAATTTCAACACAATAAGTAGCATAAGTATAAATACACAGGGAGTCAGAAGTTATACTGTGTGAAAGGCAATTTTTGTGGTTTCTTTGGGGTTTTGAATTCTTGATAAAATTCCATACAATTTTAAATATAAAAGAGTATGTTCAACCATTTTATTAGTATTTAAATATATATTTATATTTCCCACCTATTATATATTGGTCTTTCAAGTATTACGTAAGCAGCCATATCAATCAACTTATTTCGTTTTCTCCAATTCTGATATCCGAATTTCAATCAACAAAATGACGTCATAAAAAGGGTTAAATTTTTCTATTCTTTTCCTTTTTTTTTTTTGTAATTTTTAAAAAAACATTTTTTTTGTTTTGACAGATCTCTCTTTTTTTTTTTCCTAAAGTCATCCATTTTACTGTTAGATTTTTTCCTCTCTCTGGTTGTGTGTGATATGTCAAAATGAAAAATTAAAAAATAAAAATAATTAAAATGACGTAATTTTTCTTCATATTTCATAATAGAATTGATTGATACTTTGGTTGGGTTGTACATCACGCTTGGGTTTTTCGTCTCCCCCTCCCCCCCCCCCGCCCCATCCGGTGACCTACATACTATTAAAATATATATGGAAAAATCAAAATATATTTTTTTTTAAATACAAAATGGGTAAAAAGTTGAAAAATGAAATTTTTTTAAGTTTTTTCTTGTTTACATCGAAATATGTGATGATAATTAAATTAGATTAACAGAATTAAATATCAAATTTAATAATTGTTTAAATATCTGGATAAATTTTCAGTAGGCGTTTCAACCACATATGACGTCACTATGGGGCACTAAAAGCAGAAAATTAATTAGATTCATAGAATTACATGAAATTCTATTTCTAAAAATTCTTGTCAAATTTTAGAAGATATTTTGACCTTATATGACGTCGCTATGACGCATTCAAAGCAGAAATGTCTATGATAATTAAAAATTTTCAAAAATTAAAAGAAATTTCATTTCTAAATTTTTTTTTTCCAATTTTCTGAAAATACATATTTCAACCTCATATGACGTCACTATAAAGGAGTAAAAACATAAATATGTGTGATAATTAAATTAAATTAATAGTAATAGATAGAATTTCATTTCTAAATTTTGTTTTTACTATTTTTATTATTATTTTCAGAAGATATTTTGACCTCATATGACGTCACTATGACGCATTAAAAGTATTCTAAATTTTTTTTTTCCAATTTTCTAAAAAATACATATTTCAACCTCATATGACGTCACTATAAAGCACTAAAAACTGAAATATGTGTGATAATTAAATTAAATTAATATAATAAGATAGAATTTCATTTAAAAATTATTTTTCCCTATTTTTATTATTATTTTCAGAAGATATTTTGACCTCAGATGACGTCACTATGACGCAGTAAAAGCATAAATTTGTAATGATAGATAGATAATTATATTAAACCAATGCAATTAAATGGAATTTCATCTCTTAAAATTTTTCTCTCTTTTCACAACTGATGTCACATTTTTCCTTATTGAATTATTTCCATATCTATTAATTAACATCCTCTCTTCCTCCTCCCCCTTCCTTTTACTCTTTCGTAATTCCCATGGGATAAGTTCTTACTTTGAGATTATAGGTATTAAGAAATGAACAAAAAAAAAAAAGAGAATAAAATCAAAATTTAATTATTCTTTGAGGAGAGAGAGAGAGAGAGAAATGAATTATTGAAAAGAGAGAGATGGAAGTAATATAATTTCGTCATCATTAAAATCTGAAGTGAATTAATCACGAAATTGAAATTGACATTTCGTTTTACATTAGAGTGAGATAGAGAGTGAGAGGATTAAATTAAATATTCACATGACTAACTTACCAATTACAAAATTATTTATGATCTTTGATTGATGAGAGAAATTTTATAAAATTTTGATTTAAAAAACATTTAATATCTATATACAAAATTATTCTAATTATCATTCTGAACAACTTTTGTTTAAGAAATTTTTTTATATCTCTTACCGTTTTTGAGATATAAAGAGTTTTGTTTTTATACAGCGCCACCATGTGGTAGATTCTTTAACTAATATCTAATTAATTAAATTTAAAAAAAATTTCAGAAATTAAAATAAATTCTCAAATATCAATTAAAAGTATTAAATTCCAAAAATTTAATACAAAATATATTATTAATTATCGAATAATAATTGTGAGATTTAATAATATGAATTTTTAATTCTTTATAACTCCGAAACTACTTGACAGTGGGGGGGGGAGGGGATAAAGGGGTGGAGTATAAAGGAAAAAATGCAAATGTATAAAGGTATGGAAAGTATGGTAGTGAAAAGAAGTGTGAAGTGTGGGGGGGGGGAAAAAACTACTTGACAGATTTTCATCGGTTTTTTTTCATTGTGTATAGAATTTCACGGTGTTGGTTGAAAACTGGATTTTATATTTGAGAAAAGTCATTTAGTATCTAAAACAACAAAATTTTATTAATCTATATTCTTTTTTTAAATAAAGAAATGTCTATTCTCTAAGCAAAAATGTTAATTTTTAACATCTGAAATCAGTGTTAATTCATTTTAACAACTTGCCTCAAATTGCTATTTTGTAAGCAAAAACTTTAACGCCAAAGAGTTAATATTTAGTCAATAGTGTTAAAAATTAATGTCATGTCCAGGGGGTGCCTTTAATATTTTAACGCCATATTTAATGCATCAAAATGGCGTATTTAACCTAAAAAGTTAAGGTTATGATTTTGACAGCTTTGAGATAAAAGCAACATGCTAAAAGTCGCTATTAAAACTTTATTTAGAGAATAACATTTTTTAACGCTGGTGTGTCAGATAAGCCTACTAGATTGAAAATAACAAATCAAGTTAGTAATGAACATGCGCGAGAGGTTATCTAGGGATGTAAAAACACGAACAAGCAGAAAACAGCAATCTTTATATGGATCGTTAACACCTGGTGCTAAAAAGCAAAATGTTAACGTTGCTGTTAAAACTTTGTTTAGAGAATAGCATTTTTTAACGCTGATGTTATTTACTTTTTAACACCCAATTTATGATGTTAAATTTTAACGTTTTTAGAGACCTGGAAGAGAGCTAAATTTTAAAATTATTGATATGAAGAAACAGTGATGAAATTTATTCCAATCAATTTGAATACTAATTGAATTAATTAAATATGTATGTCCTCTAGACAGTTATTATCTAAATACACAAAGAAACATAAATTCAAAGGGGAAAGTGAAAGAGATATATTGACATTTTTGATTCTTAAGAAATTGTTGTTGTTAATTATGTCATTAGAGCTGACATCTATTTATCTTGATGATGAATTACGACTGGTTGATAAATTAATTTGTGCTGATTTCATTCTAATAATTCAAGATTTTTTTTTAGCTCTGCTAGGTAGGTTGTTTCTAATTAATTATAAATCATTTGTAAACAAAAACATACTTTTCATGAGAATATAGAAAATTTTAGTTCTGAGGCCAATTATAAAAAACTACAGCCAAAGGAATTTATTTGATGAATGAATTTGTTATTGAAAAAAAATAACGGTAACTAACCTTCACTAAAAATCTAACAAAAGATTTTTTATCCCAGCCTTCTTGGCACTTACTGAAACAGTTTTTCTAAATGTTTAATATATTGATAATTTAAACCAAAGGAATTTATTTGATCAATGAATTTATTACTGAAAAAAAAAACGGTAACTAACTAAAATCTAACAAAAGATTATTTTTTAAACCAGCTTTCTTGGCACATCCTGGAACAGGTTTTTTAATTGTTTAATGTATTGATAATTTAAACCAAAGGAATTTATTTGATGAATGAATTTGTTACTGAAAAAAAAAAAATAACGGTAATTAACCTTCACTAAAAATTTAACAAAATTCTTTTTTTTTTAACCCAGCCTTCTTGGCACTTTCTTGACAGTTTTTCTAATTGTTTAAAGTATTGACTTAACGTCCTGAGGATGGTTGCGAAACGTTGGCGAAAATTTTTTTTATTTCTTTTCAATTTCGTTTTGTGATTTAGAATAATAACAGGAAATAAAATAAATTTTCAAATATCAATTAAATTTCTTAAATAATTATTTATTGAATAAATATTGTAAAATTTGATAGTTTTTAATTCATTGTAATTACAAAACCATTTGTCGGATTTTCGTCAATCTATTGTTAATCTAATATGGAAGAATTAAAAGAATTTTAAAGACTCGAATTCACTTGTTGCATCTCCATGACGTTACTGATTGATAACAAACACACTATTGACACTTTTATTATAAGTTGCACCCCTAAGGTGTTTAGCTAATATTTTAAAAATAGTTTTTATTTTTTATAATAGAGAATTCTTTATCACGTTATGAAAAAAACAAAAACAATAATTATTTTGTTTTGCTAAATTACCATCAGAGAGAGAATTGTTTATTTATGATATTTTAATGACATTTCAAGTACCAAGGGAAAAATACGAAGTATGCACTCAAAAAAGGAAAAAAAAAACAAAAACAAAATGTTTGTTTTATCTCAACAACGGATTTAACAACAAATTTTTGTAATAAATAACAATGCCTACGTCAAAAGGTAATTAGCTATATTAACTAATAGTTTCTTTTTTTTAAACTTTCAGCTTTTAGTAAGTTTGACAACTGTTAAGCGAAGCCAAGCCTGACGATTCCTCGGATTGGTGACCACGCGTGTGGAACGTTCCCCGGTATCCATCAAATAAATACATAATTATATAACCTTAAGTAGCCTCAGAGAGTAAAATTTAAAAAAAATTAGTATTCTTTGAGTTTTTAAATAGAAGATACAATTAAATCATTCAAATAAATAAAAATTTAAATTTTTTCAACATTTCAAGAAATACAAGTACATTTAACAATTGAATTGTTCAGCTGGAACCAGTCAACGGAAAAGGATGAAAATTAGCAGAGTCTATTAAAATTAATCTTTCCTGCAGGGAGGGATAAAAAATAAATGGCGAATTCATTAATATTGGCAAGTTTGAAAAAAGAATAATTATATATGCCGTCATCAGAATGCAAAATAGACATTTGAAATTAAGATAGAAGAAATATTACATTTATTTATTTATTAGTTGCTTGTAGCTGGGAATCGCAGATTTTTTCTACTTTATTTATTTATATTCATCGTAGATGGCAGCACTGTATCTTATTTTACTAAAGATGGTGGCACTGTTCCTCTACTTGTTATATATCCTTAATTACATTATATGGTTTAATATTATATTATAATAATATAATATTTAATATTATACAATATTTACATATATATAACAAGTAGAGGAACAGTGCTGCCAACTACGTAGAATATAAATAAGATTCTTAATAAATATAATAGTCAGTTTATCTGAAGATGACGTATAAGCTAAAATCAAAACCTTTTGAAACTTAACCTTGTGTTATTTATATTAGATTATTAGATTAGATGATAATTTAATCAAATTTAAAAATGTTTCAACCGTGAAATCTTTAAATTATATTAAAAATGCCATTTTTATTACTTTCTCTTACCTCTATATTCGTATGTTAATATATATAGAGAGAAAGTATTGGATTCATGTCAAAAATTCGATGTCGAGATTTTGATGGATATACACGTTTTAAGGTCCCCTGAGTCCAAAAAAAGTGATTTTCGCAACATGGTCTGTCTGTCTCTGTGTGTGTGTGTGTTCAATTTTAAGCATGAAAGAATTGAGCTATGAGGCTGAAATGTTATATTTAAGTTAAACACCCCCGGGAGCGTGAAAATAAGCTTTTAATCAAAATCGGCCAAAGAGGACTAGTACTTTACTGATGTATTTTTTCAGTTTTTTTCGATTATCTCAAAATTCGCTCAAACGATTTTGATTTAAATTCAAAAATCAATTATTTATTAGATTCTCTTTCAAATGTATATTCTCATTTTGTGATTGAAATCTTCTGAAACACACTTTACTCGTGTACTTCATAGGAAAGATAGGAGAAATGGCTGCCATGGTAACAAAATATAAATATTCTCCTCTGTTTATAAATTTTACATCTTGAATTCGGCGGAAACTAAATATATGTCAACACAAAAAAAAATCTGGTGTGACAAGCACAGAACACAACTTTCGATTACCGAAGGTGCGACCAATCACACCAAATTTTTAATTTATATATATATATAATAGCGATGGCTACCCAGAGACGTTCAATACTCGGGGTCACCCATCCGAGTTTTCGCCGTGCTTGTTCTCGCTTAACTGCAGATTGTTGTAACTGTTGCTCTTTTTCCGTCATCAAGCTTTTTTTTTTTAAATAAAATTTCACAATTTACGCTCAACCTTTTTGATTGAAATAAAATGTATTTTACAAAATTCTAAAATTCCCTTGATTATAATAATAATACGTAATATTCGACTAAGAGAGAGAGAGAGAGATGAAGACATTTTCTAATTTCAGGATTAATATCTCTCTAGTATGAGATATGAGAGAGAGAGAGAGAAAGTGAGAAAGAGACAAAGAACCAACGATGACAGAGAGAGAGGAATGTAATCCAGCAGATTAATCCTAAGAGAGGGGCAGGGGGAGGGAGGGTTATAACTTGCACCCGAGGGACCATTAAGATCACCTGAGCCATACTTGAAATGTATGTCTCTCTGTATATTGTGTGTGTGTGTGTGTGTGAGATCCTTAGGGATCCTTCTATCTATCTATATCTATCTATGTAGAAAATATAACCAAGAAGAAAAGGCAGGCGTCAAGGAGCAGCTAAAATGGGATCTTATGAACCAACGACGATGACGTAACTGCCTTTCTTCATCTCAGAACAACTTTCTCTCTCTGGCTTTTATATTTCTATGAGAAAAAAAAAAGAAAAGTGGGGAGGGAAAAAAAAAAAAACTTTAATTAAAGCCATCACATTCCATACCCCTTTTCTAGGCTTCAGACCGATTTATCTAATAGATATTTGGAGAATTCTACTATCAATGTCAGAAGAATTGGGACATTATACTATCAGTATCACAAGGTTTAGAACATTTTAAGAGTAAAAAGTTTATTGTCAATATCTGAAGGTTGTGTGTGTATGTGCCTATTAGGGCGCTAATTGCCAGAATAAAAGAAGTTGAGTCAAAGAGGGAAATTGTAAAACTTTAAAATTTCATCAGCATTTGCAAAATTTCCAAACAGTGGGCAAGAATAAATTTAGTGCATTTGTTTAATAAAGCTTTTATGGTTTGAATTATTATTATTATTATTATTATTATTATTAAGAAAATTTTAAATTATTTATTAAAAATATAAATATTGCCCAACGTTTCGACTGCTTATTCTGCAGCCTTTCTTAAAAAAAAATGGCGGGAAAATTTGAATCTAACTTCACAGGAATGTCTGCAGATGGCGCTGATGTCGTTGTATATTAACAGGCACTTAACGGACATGACGGTTAGTTCACTTGAATCGAAGCAAGTGTACAGTACTTGAGAACGGCTGCAGAATAAGCAGTCGAAACGTTGTACAGTTACTATCAGTATCTTATGATTTGTGTAATTTTAAAAGTTAATATGAATGTCAGAAATTTTAGAATATTTAAAGATTAAAAGAATTACTATCAATGTCAGAAGGTTGGGACATTTTAAGCATAAAAGGGCTACTATTAATATTATAAGGTGTGGAGAATTTTTATTATTTTGTATTCTATGTTAAAAAGGTTACTATCAGTATCATAAGGTTTGGGACATTTTAAGGGTAAAAGGGTTAGTATGAAAGTCAGAAGTTTTAGAATATTTAAAGAGTAAAAAGATTACTATGAATGTCAAAAGATTTGGAACATTTTAAGTAAAAGGGTTACAATCAGTAGCAATATCATAAGGGATTTTAAATGTAAAAGGGTTACTATCAATATCATTAAGTCAGAGCCATTTATAGAGTAAAAGTGCTATCAATGTCAGAAGATTTCGGACATTTTAAATGTAAAATACTATCAGATCAAATAAATTGTCAAATTAATTTGTTTATTTTTAAATATAAATAAAAAAAAAATTAGAATTTTCGTTAAATCAACAACTATGGGAAAGAAAATAATTCTAACAGTTTTTATTATTTTATTTTTATTTATATAGATTTATTTGA
This sequence comes from Euborellia annulipes, assembly GCA_023213315.1. Taxonomy (NCBI): domain Eukaryota; kingdom Metazoa; phylum Arthropoda; class Insecta; order Dermaptera; family Anisolabididae; genus Euborellia; species Euborellia annulipes. The sequence goes on from JAKCPI010004211.1 coordinate 10,776, forward strand.
TGATATCAATCATCTTATTCTGCAGCCGTTCTTAAACAAAAAATGGCGGGAAAATTAAATTTGAATCTAACTTCACAGGAATGCCTGCAGATGGCCCTGACGTCGTTGTATAATAAGCAATCAAAACGTTGAACAGTTACTATCAATGTAAGAAGTTTTGGGACATTTTAAATGTAAAATACTATCAGATCAAATAAATTGTCAAATTAATTTGTTTATTTTTAAATTTAAATAAAAAAAAAAAAATTAGAATTTTCGTTAAATCAACAACTATGGGAATGAAAATAATTCTAACAGTTTTTATTATTTTATTTATTTAATGATATCTAGCCAAAATTGGCTCCAATGATGTTTTGCAATAAATATTCTTTTTTTTTTTGTTTTTAACGAATATTGGAGTAATTTTTACAAAGTCTCTCCTTGCTAAAGAGAAAGAGTGGGTCCAATATATAATATATTAACGATTGAATGGAAAATGCCACAAAAGGCTTTAACGGAAATTCAATATTCCCTCTCTCTCTCTCTCTTCCACTTGATTTTCGCATTCGACCTCGTTTTATAATAATATACGGTGTCCAATGATGCATAAGTTAAATAATATCCCTCCTCTCTCTCCCCCACTTTAGTGTGAGAGAACTCTTCCATTATATTCGATTAAATCATCTGTTTTTTTTGGTGGAGGGGCATAGGGGAGTTAATAAATGACTATCATTTGAAATTTATTAGAAAATTAAAAAAAAAAAAAAACTCACATAAATGTAATAAAAGAAAATTTAATTTTTGGAATTTTAATTAAATTTTTAGTTTTAAATACCTTAAGTAAGTTTTATAGAAAAACAAAAACTAATTTTAAATCATACCCGTGAAATTCTCTACATATTGAAAAAAACCCCATCAAAATCCGTCAAGTAGTTTCGGAGTTAATGCGTTATAGAAAAAGTTAAAATTAAATTCCACAATTATTATTCTATAATTAATGATATATAATACATTTTATAATTATTTAATAATTTTAATTAATTTGAGAATTTATTCAAATTTACAAATTATTTTTTTTATTTTTTAATTAGATATTTTAGTTAAAGAAATCTCCAATAGGTGGCGCTATTATTGAAAATTAAACTCTTTATATCTC
>JAKCPI010004212.1:0-34712 GCA_023213315.1 Euborellia annulipes
ATAGCATAACATAATTTTGCTTGCATACCACTCCCCTCACTCCAAGTAAAAACTTAAATGACGCCACTGCAAATACAATAATTAAATTGTCCAACTTCTGATATATGAAAAAATTTCTTTAGCCATCCCACCACCACTTTTCAAATATTGCTTAACATAAGCCTTTTAAAATACTCAAATTTTTTAACAGCTTATTTAATTAGGATAATTTCCATCAGGGGTGACCGTCAGTCGGAATGAGAGATATGTAATTGAGGACGAAATAAAAAAATGAGTTATATGAAATTGGTTTTGGTCAAACAAATTACATCGGATGGGTTGATTTACGAAATCGATAAGAACTAATCCCGAACGAATTATTCTCCTCATGCCATTAGCATTAGGCATCGATAGGAAAGACTGTGTCATGAATTCCTTCCCCCTAGTGTTATCAATTACTACTCTCTACCACGCCTTTACTATTAAGTTCGCATTGATTAAAATTATTACGATTTTAAAAATATACCTATTTCTTTCCTTTTCATGATAATTATTTTTAGATTATTTGAAAAGAATGATGGCATATCAAAAGTCAAAATACTCTTGAATCTTCTCATGTGTAGTACATAATTATTTATGTAAATATCATTTTATAAATTACTAACGGTGTTCATGCAGTGCCTCAAGCGAACCCCCACCTAATGCATTCTTGAGTTATTGGAAGGAGGTACTGAATTTTGCAAGATAACAATTAGGCCATACTAACATTTACTAATAAAATAAATATTGCGGCATTCAATGAAATTTGTGGTGGCTCCAAAAAGTAACTGACCTAAGTTCCCCTTTACTCAATAATAACCCATCAAATCAAAATATAAGCTCAAGATTTTGTAATCATTCCTTGATTTAGCTGGTATATATAATACTACGGTAAAGTAAAATTTCTTTTAATGAAAGTTTAAAAACAATCAAAGTATTCTTTAAGCAAGGATTTTGTTTTTAACTGTGGCATAAAAAGCGTAGGGAAAGGGGCTTAACGTTAGGGATTTTGCCTTTCTAGCACAATGTCGTCCGGGGCTAGGGCCCCCTCTGTCTTGAAAATGCTATGCCACTGATAATAAATGCCTAGAAAATATTTTATTTATTTTTGAGCTTTCATTCATTGGAATTTGGTATCCAAATGGCTTAAATAAAATCATCGGACTTCCTGGGGTCCGACCCGTGACCCTTGGTATAGAAGGAAAGAAAGTTATTTATATTAAAAAAATATATAACTTATTTATTTTTCTAAATAATAATGAAATAATATTAATAATAATAATAATAATGAAATCTAAAAAAGAAAGAAAGGAGAGAAAGAAGTCTGGAAGAAGAGAAAGAAAGATGAGAAGCAGAAAGAAAGAAAAGAAGAAAGAAAGTAAAGAAAGAAAGAAGAAAAGCAGAAAGAAAGAAAAGCAGAAAGGAGGAAAAGAAAAAAGAAAGAATGAAAAGCAGAAATGAAGAAAGGAAGAAATAAATAAAAGAATTCAGATTTGAAAGTGAAAGGAAATAATTGAATCGTTTATTTCAGAAAGCACCTAAGTGCGCTTTTTTCAACTTTCGGAAAACTAAAGAAAACTGTTTTGCAGCTTAAGTATAGGTCTAGTCACCTTCAAATATTTTTTTACCAAATCAAAAACATGCTATTGGAATAATCTAAAAGATGTATTTACCTTTAAATTGTTCAGTAGCACCAAAAACACATGATTTGAAATTTTGTCGCTTAGGTGGTTTCTGAAATAAACGATTCAATTTAAAATGTTATATTTTGTAAATAGGACATAAAAAAAATGTATGAGGCATTAAAAACTTGGTGCTGGGTGCCCTAAATAAATAAATAAATTTAAGTTGAGGCTGCTATATAAGCCTTCTCGACAAATAAGTGATTATCATCCACTATAAGCGTAGATCTGTACCATCTTTTTAGAATAAATACGTCCTTCGGACGTAGTACTTTACCTAACAGTTTTTTTTTTAAATTTGAAAATTAAGATTTTCATTTGTTTATATTTACATCGCAATTAAATTTTGTTTTAGTGTTGTAAGAATTTTAAATTTTGGAGAAAAAAGCTCTTTGTAGCTTTTGTCTTATCATTATAATAAGCTTAATATTCATAATTTGCACGGAATGAGGAGATGCATATTTGGCATCCGTTCCGGGCAGAAACCTACACTATGCCGCTGTTCTTTAAAATTTATGTTATTATTATAATGTATATTTAAAGAGAGTGATGATGTTCCTTCGTTTCGCCTTCCACCAGTAAAAGACCGATAGATTATATAAAATTAAATATTTACACATATAATTAATTTATAAAGTTAAAAGCAGGAAAAATATACACAAATATCTATCTACTTTGCATTTTGTTGCTCTTCCGACCTCTTCAACTTTCTACAATCCGTGTGCATCTTAAAGAAGTTGGCTTAACAAGTTTTTCTTGAGATTAAATTTATAAAATGATTGTTAACTCTGCAAATATTTAATTTTCGACTATGTATGTTATTACTTTTTTTCAAATAGAAGAAGATCAAATTAATCTTATATTCCAAATAGGCTAATTTAAAATATTAAGTAATCTTCTCTTATTAGGGACACTCCTTTAGAAATTACGTAGCCTATTCAAACTAATGTCAATTTTTTTTTTATTTTAAAGAGAAATGAACTATTTATAAAAAAATTCTAAAATTATTGAAATTTCACTAAAGATGGAGAGTAAATTTGGATTTTTATAAATTTTATATTTCACTTTGAAAAACTTTTCCTTTACTATATAATAGCAACGTACAGGTAGCCTATATGCTAAAAAATGATATAAATTGACGTCAGTAAATTTACACAATCGGATATATGGCAAAATTTTATCAAATTGAAATTTGTATCTTTTTATTATCTAAAATGGTAGGAATCTATTTTTAAAAAGAGGATATAAATCTTTGGGGTCCAAGGGCTGATTCACTGGAGCGCGCGGGACTAGTCTTTTACTTATAAATATAAATAAATATTCATTCCGTTGAATTTGCTTCATAGACAAATTTACTGTAGGAGACCTGAACCCCCTAATAACTCGTTATATCGAAAGATTTCTTCAAAAATCAAAATTGATGTTGATTTGTTATGAAAATTTCTATTAAGATAAATATATTATACTTTATCATTAAAAAAAAATATATATATATATACCAGGTATATAAAATAAAAATAGATTGAGTTAATATTGAGGTTGAATATTAAATCGATCTTAAAAAATAATAATAAAAAAATTCATTCCAATTATAATAAAAATAGTATATATTTTTATTCCTATAATAATAACTCAGAGGTCACCGACCCAGAGAGAATTTATAGATTTTGGTTGAGATCGATCCTCCAGTTTTAAAATAATCCGTTAAGCTGCTGGATGCCCGAGAGGGCAGAAAGGGTGAGGCTCCGTCGGTGATTTCAAATTATTCAACCTGCCTGATATTATTTTAGAGTGAAAGGATTCATATTACGATAGAAAAGAGATTTTATTATGTTTCGTTATCATCAATACTAATTGTGAAAACAATAGCTACTTTTTATCGACCTACATAAGAGATAAAGTTAAAAGTAAAAAAAGGTGTTATCTTTTGTGACCATCATATTTAAGAAAAATATATTTCCATTCATAATATATATTTTGAGGTCTTCAGAGTCCAAAAAAGTGGGTCCCGCAAATTGGTCTGTCTGTGTGTCTGTGAGTGATTATTTAAGGCATGAATGAAATAAGCTATGAGATTCGGTACTCTCCAGCACAGAAACTATTGAACAAAATCGGCCAAAAAGTACTTTTTTACTTTCTCTTAACTATGTATATATGTAATATATATATAGAGAGAAAGTATTGGATTCATGTCAAAAATTCGATGTCGAGATTTTGATGGATCTTCACGTTTTGAGGTCCCCTGAATCCAAAAAAGTGGTTTTCGCGACATGGTCTGTCTGTGTGTGGGTGGGTGGGTGGGTGGGTGTGTGGGTGGGTGTGTGGGTGGGTGTGTGGGTGGGTGGGTGGGTGTGTCTGTGTTCAATTTTAAGCATGAAGGAATTGAGCTATGAGGCTGAAATTTTATATTTAAGTTAAACAGCCCCCCGGGGCCGGAAAAATAAGCTTTTAATCAAAATCGGCCAAAGAGTACTAGTACTTTACTGATGTACTTTTTCAGTTTTTTTCGATTTTCTCAAAATTTGCTCCAACGATTTTTTTAAAATTCAAAAATCAATTATTTTTTAGATGCTCTTTAAAATGTATATTCTCATTTTGCGATTGAAATCTTCTGAAGACCACTTTACTCTTGTATTTCATAGGGAAGATAGGAGAAATGGTTGCCATGGTAACAAAATATAAATATTTTCCCATACTTATAAATTTTACATCTGAATTCAAATGTTCCGTACTGTCGGGAACTAAATATATGTCGACACAAAAATCTGGTGTGACTGGCGCACAGCACACAACTTTCTCTTACCTTCGGTAATCGAAAGTTGTGTTCTGTGCTTGTCACACCAGATTTTTTGTGTCGACATATATTTAGTTCCCGACAGTACGGAACATTTGAATTCAGATGTAAAATTTATAAGTATGGGAAAATATTTATATTTTGTTACCATGGCAACCATTTCTCCTATCTTCCCTATGAAATACAAGAGTAAAGTGGTCTTCAGAAGATTTCAATCGCAAAATGAGAATATACATTTTAAAGAGCATCTAAAAATAATTGATTTTTGAATTTTAAAAAAAATCGTTGGAGCAAATTTTGAGAAAATCGAAAAAAACTGAAAAAGTACATCAGTAAAGTACTAGTACTCTTTGGCCGATTTTGATTAAAAGCTTATTTTTCCGGCCCCGGGGGCTGTTTAACTTAAATATAAAATTTCAGCCTCATAGCTCAATTCCTTCATGCTTAAAATTGAACACAGACACACCCACCCACACACACACCCACCCACACACACACCCACCCACACACACACAGACAGACCATGTCGCGAAAACCACTTTTTTGGATTCAGGGGACCTCAAAACGTGAAGATCCATCAAAATCTCGACATCGAATTTTTGACATGAATCCAATACTTTCTCTCTATATATATATTACATATATACATAGGTAAGAGAAAGTAAAAAATATTGGATACCTCTAGACAGACAGACAGACGACTTTATCTCGTTGTAAAATCAGTGAAATGAGAATTTGTTAGAATTAATGAAGAGCATTCCAATTGGACCACCCTGAATCCATGTTTTTTTTCTATTTAAAATCAAACACTTTAAAATAGAAAAAAATAAATAAAATTATCAAGAAAATTCTTTTTTATTTCAATGAAACTGTGAAGGGATAAGCCCCTTTTGGGCAACTTATGTTTTATTCGAGCAAATTACCCTTTTTTTACTTTCTCTTACCTATGTATATATGTAATATATATATAGAGAGAAAGTATTGGTTTCATGTCAAAAATTCGATGTCGAGATTTTGATGGATCTTCACGTTTTGAGGTCCCCTGAATCCAAAAAAGTGGTTTTCGCGACATGGTCTGTCTGTGGGTGGGTGGGTGGGTGTGTGGGTGGGTGTGTGGGTGGGTGGGTGTGTGTTCAATTTTAAGCATGAAGGAATTGAGCTATGAGGTTGAAATTTTATATTTAAGTTAAACACCCCCCGGGACCGGAAAAATAAGCTTTTAATCAAAATCGGCCAAAGAGTACTAGTACTTTACTGATGTACTTTTTCAGTTTTTTTCGATTTTCTCAAAATTTGCTCCAACGATTTTTTTTTAAATTCAAAAATCAATTATTTTTTAGATGCTCTTTAAAATGTATATTCTCATTTTGCGATTGAAATCTTCTGAAGACCACTTTACTCTTGTATTTCATAGGGAAGATAGGAATTTCTCCTATGGTTGCTATGGTAACAACATATAAATATTTTGCCATACTTATAAATTTTACATCTTGAAAATCGAATGTACCCTACTGTCGGAAACTAAATACATGTCGACACAAAAAATCTGGTGAGACAAGCACAGTACACAACTTTCGATTACCGAAGGTAAGAGAAAGTTGTGTGCTGTGCGCCAGTCACACCAGATTTTTTTTGTTTTTTTTTTCGAATTTCTCAAAATTTGGGCTAACGATTTTGATTAAAATACATAAATCAACTATTTTTTAGATCCTCTTTAAAAAGTATATCACCAGTAAATACTTTCGCGAAAATTGTTTAAAGTACACTTTACTGATGTGCCATAACTTTTTCAGTTTTTTTTCGAATTACTCAAAATTCACTGGAACAATTTTGATTTATTTAAATTCATAAAGGAACTATTTTTTAGATGATTTTTAAAAAGTATATTCTCATTTATATTGGCCCTCACTTTACTCTTGTACTTCATAAGAAACGCAAGGTCAAGTTTAGAACTAAGGTCCTCTGGGAAACTATTAATAAATAAATATAACTCTACACAAAAAATATAATGGAACAACACAGTATACAACTTACGATAACCGAAAATAACAGAAAGTTGCGTGCGTTAAGCACCACCAGATTTTTTTACTTTATTTTTCGGAAAATTAATATTTTCTTGTTTTTGAGACTTATTTAGAATATTTAAATCATATATTAATATTTAACAAAATCGAACCCGGGATCTCCACCATATACGGTGCACCGGTGTTCTTCCATTTACACGAGGTCACCAGCACCGATGGCCCGGATAGGTTGAAGGAGTTTGATTATTGGGTCCCAGGGCCTACTAACAACTTATATAGGCCCACTTAGGAAATTTGTAAAATTATTATAGAACTTTGGGTCATTTTTCTAGGCTATATTTTTATACTCTTTTTTGTAAACTATATATTGTTTTGTATTTGGTTTTTATTGTACTTATATTGTTGTATTATTGTATTTAAATTGTTTTGGTTATACAAATTTTGTAAAAATCTATTTTGTAACAACTTTTAGCTCAATGGCGGTATGCCAAAGAGGCAGAATAAAAAAAAAAAAAAAAAAAAAAAAAAAACTTTGGGTCAGGATTATATGCCTCCCTCTTTGTATAGATTTCTTTTTATTTTCTATAAATATATTTAAATCTAACTATAAAAGATACGTACTAATTAACAACCAATAACCATTAACTGGGCAGTCTAACCCTGTTCAATAGTAGACAGTCGCTTGTGTGAATTTATTATTTAGTGCCACCCAAATTACTGTTATGTCTTCTATGATTCCCCATGCTTTTTGAGTTTCAATAGAAGCCTAAATTTTGATAACAGTGTAAAGGAAATAATAAAAGAAATTGGAAAAAAAAATACTCTTATCTAATACTGTTTTCTCTTTTATTATTTTAGGTGAGATCACACTTCCATTTCGTAAATCTGCTAACTTTCTGCATTCTTCGTGTCTAAGGTATGACTCATCATTAAAAAAAAATTACCGGCATTTCTTTTATTTATGCTGATTTATTATAAAATTTTTAATGAAAAAAAAGTCAATATGAACATGTGAAAGGTTGACCTTCATTTCATTTCGAATTGAAATTTAATTCTAAATATATAATTAATTTAAGCGCATTTATGCGTTATATAATTATTATAAAAAATTACTCCATTTGGATCATATGCAAATAATTTTTTAATGCGTTTTTTTTTATAAAATTATCCATCGTCACATTAAACTACTTAGATTTATTTATTGATTTTAAATTTACATTTGATTAATTTATATTTCAACGATTTAATAACATAGTTCTAAACATATATTGTTTATATTGAGGTACTATATTGATTTTATTAAGAATAGATTGACTTTCAATTTTATTTTAAGGACCGTGGGCTAAAAATAAATAATTTTGCGTATTATCCGTCTATTTGTAGATATTTCGATCCCAGTGATGTTGAATCATCTTCAGTACAATCAACAGATGTTTTACAAATCGTTAATTTTACCAATCCAATATAATAATTATAAAAATACATCTGTTGATTGTATTGAGGATGATTCCATATCATTGGGATCGAAATATCTACAAATAAACGAATAATACGCAAAATTATTTATTTTTGGGCTTTAAAATAAAATTGATTTTTCCTACGGTCTTCTTCAAACAATTGAGTTTCTAAAAAATATTTAACAATTTGTGAGTATATCGTCCCATGAAATCGAACTCAGGATCTCCAGCTTTTTCTGAAAATAAAAAGCATATTATTATTTTTTTGGATTTTTTTTTTATATAATTTAATGTCTGACAAAAAATATCCCATACATCTTTAATTAAATTTAATAACATAATATTTATTAATTAATTAAAGAGGTTGTGATGTAAGAGGTAAATATTTATTTAAGATATTTATACAAAGAGTAACAGGGCAATTGACCTCTCATGAGATACCCAAGGTCGTCAAGATGTTTTTTATTTTGATGAATATCCGAAAGGTGAACACTTAATAATTAAATATTTTAAAAGCTATAATAGGTTCAAAGAGTTTATTGAAATATCGTTGGCGCAATGCGACGAACGGACTTCCCAACGGGATTCGAACTCTCGACCCTTGATATACTTCTCTGTTTATAAATTTTATATCTTGCAATTTAATATATCGGCGGAAACTAAACAAATGTCAACACAAAGAATCTGGTGTGACAAGGACAGTACAAAACTTTCTCTTATTAAATGTAAGAGAAAGTTGTGTGCTGTGCGACCAGTCACACCAGATATTTTTAGCTATTCATAGTATTAATAATTTAGTTCGTGAATATTTCTATATTTAAATTGAACAAAAGGGTCATTAATTGATTTTATAATGTAAACCCCTACACTTATCGGAAAAACTTGTGTTGAAATGATACATAAAATTTATTGACTATTAAAACGTAGTCGTCTCTACTACCTATATCTCTCTTGGCCATTGATTTTATTCTCTCTCCCTTTTTTTTAATATAAAATATATGATTGTAACTTTAAAGGGCTACTAAAACTTGCCTTTTTATTAAGAGGAATCTCTATTAAGGTCATTTTTTTATAAGAGGAGAGGATTTACCTGTGCGAAGGGAATCTAAATAGACCAATAAATGAGCAATTTTAGAACAAGAGAGGAGTCTAAAATAAATAAATCTTGTCTTATGGGATAAACATACTTAAAATTATTACTACCTTGGTCGTAAAAAATATTTACACTCAGACATAGAGTGGAATTTATAAAAAAAAAGCTACAATTTCTAAATGTGCTAGCTTTTGATATCATATGTTTTCATTAACTATAAGCTTCAACTAATATGAAAATATATAAGAAAACTCATAAATAATATTTGTTGAAATATGTTTTTTAAAAGAGCAATGAATTGCTATGAAGTTAATTTATAATGCCCTTTTCTGTTTTTTATAAAATATTTATTCGAAGAGCATCATTTAAACTTAACGAATTGTCAAAAATTTATTAATAGACCATTAAAGAATAATTTAAGTAAAAAATAGCTGGCGGGCCTGGCAAGAAGAAGGAACAACAGCCACTGAGATAATCGTTGTTAAGCAACGCCAAGTGGGGATGAAAATCGGGATAGGTGGCCCCCGAAAAACAAGACCATTGAACGCCCACCGGAAGCCATCGATACATGTATTAAATAAATAATTAATAAATTGATAAAAGTCAAATGGCCTCCGCAGCCGAAATGACTTGAAAAAAAAAGTAAAGAATATTCAATTTAAAAATCTGGTGTGACTGGCGCACAGCACACAACTTTCTCTTACCCTTCGGTAAGAGAAAGTTGCGCACTGTGCTGGTCACACCAGATTTTTTGTGTCGAGATATATTTAGTTTCCGATAGCACCTTTGTTTCAAACTTGCATTTTAAATGTTGACTGCTTCAAATAAACTATGGTTATTTTTCAAAATTTTAATCTCATATTTGGACATTTTATACACAATATAGAATCGTAAATAAATACAAAATTTCATAAGAATTGGAAAAAAAATTTTAAATGCCTAAAAAGTTCTAAAGGGGACCCCCTTTTGAATCGAAATTAACATACAAATCCCTATAGGAAATTAACATTGGCCAAATGCGAAGATAAGGTGGAAAGGGAATTTAAAAAGAGTAGAGAGAGACGATAATGTTTGCAAGTGGGAGAGATATATATATATGTTTTCTTTGAAACAATTAAAACAGAAATAAAAAAAATAAATGGGAATTTAAATAATAATTGATTTTTAATCTAATAAAAAGAAAAAGATTTAAATTCCGTTACCATGGCAACCAGTTCTATCTTTCCTATGAAGAACAAGAGTAAAGTGGTCTTCAGAAGATTTCAACGGCAAAATGAGAATATACATTTTAAAGAGCATCTAAAAAATAGTTAATTTATGAATTTAAAAAAAATCCTTGGAGGGAATTTTGAGAAAATCGAAAAAAACTGAAAAAGTACATCAGTAAAGTACTAGTACTTTTTGGCCGATTTTGTTCAAAAGCTTATTTTGAGATTCTTCAAAGGTACCTAAGTTAAATATAAAATTTCAATCCGGTAGCTCAATTCCTTCATGCTAAAAATCTGTCCACACATACAGACACACGCACACACGCACACACGCACACACACACACACACACACACACACACACAGACCAATTTGCGGGACCCACTTTTTGGACTCAGGGGACCTCAAAACATGTATATCCATCAAAATCTCGACATCGAATTTTTGACATGATCGCAATACTTTCTCTCCTATATATTTCATATATAGGCTAAGAGAAATAAAAAAAGGGGAACTTAGGAGTCGAACTCTTATAAGCTAACCTTGTAAATATAATAATTCGTATTGTTTTTACTCATCAAATATGACATTTATATTTGGTGAGGGTCTAACATCCCCTCGCCCCCAGAGAATTAAACCCGGGATCCCATTGCCCCTGATACCAGCAGAAATTAACAATCTCCTGTCTCAAAATTTTCAAAATTAATTTATATAGACTACTACTCATATGATAAATAATATCAATTTGAAAACGCATTCATTACTCTCCAAATTATATGATGAAGATAACCTTATAAAGCCAAAATGTACAACAGATTTGAAATGAGTTAATTGATCATTTATATTAACATTTTTTTCATAAAAAAATATAGTATATGCAGCATACAAGTAATATCTTTTATATGACATTTTTAGAGTTTTTATGATTTAAAGTCATCTCGTTTAAAAGTTAAAAGACATAAAGATTACTCTCGACGAATAACATAAAGATTAAGATCTATTGGGCAAAAAAACCATAGAAGTCTTAATGTAAAAATTATAGTAGTAAGATGAATGAGGTTTTTAAATTGAAATATCTTTAATTGAGTTTAGATTTTTAATCTAATAATGGATTTACCCTGAGTGAGTAGCCTATTATACGCGTAGGGATGGAAAAGGCTCTCGAAAAGTCGATTTTCGGTTTTGGAATCGACTTGATATTTTTCGATTCTCGGAATCGATTAATCATTTCACAAAGTCGACTTTTCAAATTTCGATTCGACTTTTTAAAAACTATAAAACATTAAAATATTAAAATTGAGGACTAAAGAATGCCACCACATATCTTCTCTAACCGATCTTAGAAAGTGTGTTGATTGGTGTGTTATGTGTAGGTTTTAAAAGAAAGATGAAAGTCAACAATGAAAAGGTTATAAACTATATTACCATTGGATACTAAGTATTGAAAAAAAGTCGATGTCGTCCAATGAGAATCGATTCTTATCGACTTGAAAGAGTCTTAACTCGATTCTAAAAAGTCGATTATTTTCCGTAAAAGATCGATTCTTGATTAAAATCAGAGTCGACTTTTCCATCCCTAGCCTATTATTGTTTAAAACATACTTTAATGAAAATAATAAATAATGATGAATTTGATAATCGAAACGCTCCAAAGTTTTTTTTTTATTTTAATTACCAAGCTGCTTAGTGCGACTCCATTTTGCAATTTATTGATAGACTAATATATTATGGGTTGGAGAGCGAGCCCCGGGTGATCTCCATGCTATTCCGACTGCTGTGTTCACCCAGTGGCCGACTGGCCAGGGGGAAGCGCTCGGCTACCCGACCTGGGTCCTTTTATAAGTAGACAATATGTTAAAGCACTTTTAAAATTTAGCATCTCTACTAATTGGTTCTAAAACTCTCTCTGAAATTCTATAAAGTAAAGGTTGAATTTTATAAATAAAAATTTAAATAGCTGGTTATATATAGAATGATTCTTTTAGAATTATATTATATTTATCTCAACCAAAAACATTGGAAATGTTAAAAAAAGAATTCCTCAGGATAATATGATTCATAATGTAAAAAATATAATTTATGTTTAAAGTCTATATCAGTCCAGGTGCCAAAAAAAGAGACAAAGGTGTGAAAGTTAATTCGCCGTTCTTTCCCTAGAGCCAGTTAAAACGCTTATGGATCCGGGCTCTTAAAACAAATCTCTCTTTACTTTTATGTAGTCCTCTAAACAATCTCTTCATAATATTTTAGACTGATAATTTTATATTGAAATAATATTTTTTTTTTTTTATTGAGAAATACTTATGATAATTTTTATGGTTTGGTAAGATTTAGAAAATTAACAACCAATATTCATCCAAAGGATTATGCATAATACTGTTAGTTAACTTTGCAATTGATATTAATAGAATATACTGAATATTATTATAGGTTATTGTATTTTGGAACATTTATTGAAAATAAATATCTTTTCATAAATGAAAATTGTATAAAAACAATACATTCAATGATATTAAATTTAATTGTTGCCTACAGACAGTACAGTAAAGAATAAATTTTTTCAAGGCACACATTTATAAATACGTAATAATAGCATAAGTACAAAGCAATAAATAAATAAAGGAGATCTAGAATAAGAAGATAACTGGGAGAGAAAGTTCATCGCCAATTTATCATATTACAATATTTTTAAAATTTGAACAAATATAGGCCTAGTAGGCCTACATATTTTTATTTTACTTTTAAGAGGCCGGTGCGCGTTTCATAGGTTGTGATATACTGATTTATGGGATTTTTTTATTACTAGTAAGATTCTTTTACTCTTATTCATTTCAATACACCTATATGTTAATATTCAATATACTTTGGATTGATAGCCAATCCAATTGAAATAAATTTTTGTTGCATGAGTCGGGATGCGAACCCTTGACTTTTGATACCAGAAGCTAAAGTTCTAGCCCTGAGCAAGGGCGGATCCAGAGGTGTTTCTCGGGGGGGGGGTAATCTGGTGTGACTCGTCGCACAGCACACTATTTTTTTTTTAATTTCGGTAATTTAAAAGCGCATTCTGTACTTGTTTGCCAGAATATAAATACACATCAAATTTTTAAGTATTAATTTTTAAAATTTTACATTAAAAATAAATTTTTTTGCGAAAAAAAGGTATTTTTTTCAAATCTCGGGGGGGGTATAATTACCCCCTCCCCCCCCCTTGTATCCGCCCTTGGCCCTGAGCTATTGGTCAAGGGTAAATAAAATTTTATTTTATTATAAGAACCATCGCCCATGAAACCCCATAAAATACAAAGAATAATAACGAAAATTTATAAATTATTCTAACTGCTCAGGGACCCATATCTTGTGGGTACGTGGTTGGCGACCACGAGCTGCCCTAGCTGGGACTGGCAGTACTGTTCTTTGTATGTCAGTCTCTTTCCTTCTATATTTTTAACAGGCGCCAGACCGTGCGACGGGCCGGCCTGTTCTATTCCTTCCCTGTCGCAAAAACCCATGAACCGCCGACCCCGCAAAGACGATAAATTCTTTCAACTATTAATAGATCATCAGTAATTAAAAAGTTAAAAAAAAACTCTTAATTAATGCTTTAAAAAATTATTGTTCTTTGAAAAATATTAAGTAATTTCATGCTTTATTAATAAGTTTTTCAAAATGTTAAGAAGATTCAATAATAACAATAATTAAAAAGTTTTTAAAATCTTTTTTAAAATTTTTAGAAATTACAATTTGAGCATTTTTCCCTCTTTAATCATTGACATAGGCCTAATTGTATACTGTATAGTAGCTTTAAAAAAAAAATACTCTATACGTATTTTAATGACGATAAATTTGGTTGGATTATTCGCATTCATAAAAAAAACTGCCTCGTTATTTATTTTATCTATTACGTAATTCTGTCGGAAATGCGTCCCTCTGTAAATAACGTGGGACTCCCTATAATGACATTGAGGACAATTACCTATTAAATTTATACGAATATATATATTTAATGATCAAGGTCTCGGCTAAGATTTCAAAATATACTTAAATTTATAAATAGATAATAAAATGATTAAAAAGGTATATAAATAATAATTTATTCAATTTAAATGACTAACTTTTTTTATTTATATTAAGGATTGATAAATTCCTAAAAAAATTTTTATCTCAATTCGATTCTTTCTTCTTGGTTAAGGTACAGTATTTAAAGGGAGCAATTTTTCCCTTCTCTCCCTTAAAAATACAAAAATAAATTCATATTAAAAAAAAAATCTTTTACTAATTTACTCCTCCCATTTCAATAAAAAGTTCAATTACAATCCTGGAATCCTATGCTTTGGTGAATTTTATTTGAAATTTATTTTTGAATTTATGACTTTCGAATCTTCGTCTTCGGTGTTGAGATCTTTCATTTATTAAATTGTAATGAATTTTAAATGGGCAGGGATGTGAATGTCAAAACAGAGGAATAAAAAATGTGAAGGGAACAAACCGGACGCGAGACTTTTTTTTATTAAGACATAAGAAGATTGAATAACGGAGAATAAAAAAAATTCTCAATACCGATTTGTTATTTATACAGTACTTTATAGGATATAAAAATCGAAATATAAAATTTAATAAAAATACTAAGATGGATCAAGTCGATTGAAAATAAAAAAAAATCCTATAAAATAGTTTTTTTTTTTTTGAATTTCAACTAATGTTAAATTATTAATATTACGAGTATATTTAAATGACAATAAATTAAAAATTCATAAGATGACGTAAAAAACTTTTTACTCAAGTTCTGAGAAAAAATAAACTTTTGATAGCACTTGTTTTTATACGGGTTGGTGAATCAAGATGTTCAATTTTTTTTTTTATACAAAGAAAAAAAAAATACAAAAATCGCTCAAATTATATATCCCCGAGTAAAAATGATTAAAAATGATCGAGGGATCCACACGGCCTCAGCTAGTCTGCATAGTGAACATTTAGGGACACACAGGGATATACACGCCCACACCAGGGATAGACTTTTTTCTTCTGGTCACTTTCGATCTACTTTGTCCCTGGTGTGGGCGTGTATATCCCTGTGTGTCCCTAAATGTTCACTATGCAGACTAGCTGGAGGCGTGTGGATCCCTCGATCATTTTTAATCATTGTTACTCGGGTCTGAACTTATATCTGGAAAATATTTTCTCGAGAGATTGTAAATATTCAGAGTGTTTCTGTAATATGCGGTTGATTCAGAGTCCTTTCACCAATTATCTGCCAATTTTTTTTTTAATGAAAATAATTTATATTTCTGGAATGGCTTGACAGATTTAGATGAAATTTTGCAAGAAACTAATAAAACTCAATAAATTGCAGAGATATAATTTATTAAGAAAAAAAAAATGGCGGATATCTGGTAAAAGAAGAGTTTACTGGTAAATATTTATAGAGCTTTTTTCTTTATTTTAACAAATATAATTATCCCCTGCCGCGCATTTTAGAAACATCTTATATTGCATTTGACTATTTATTAAATAAACTCATGAATTGAATGTCCCATTTGGTGATTTAGGGAATGATTTATCCCCTCTAACAATCAGCCTCATTAAGCGCGGTCTCATATTGAGGGAGACAAGGAATCATCACCAAGGGACTAATGACCTCAGCTCGAATTAAATTCTATTTTTCTATCTTTCATATTTTGATTATTTATTAAAGTATTTACTCTTTTGAATAAATACACTGCAATTTTCTCTGTCTCTATAATTCTTTATGCTTAAAGAATTAATCCTATCTTTAATTACATATATATATATATATTTAAACATTGCTCAGGGGCCCACATCTTGTGGGTACGTGGATGGCGACCACGAGCTACCCGAGCTGGGACTGACAGACCTATTCTTTACATGTCTGTCCCTTCCTTCTGTTTTTTCAACAGGCTTCAGGCCATGCGAAGGGCCGGCCTGTTCTATTTCTTCCGGTCGCAAAAAACCCATTCCGTCGCCCTCTTTACCGCCCACCCCGCACCGCGGGAATAATAAAGGCAAAGAAAGAAGAAGATATTTTTTTAAGCACACACTTTTTTCTCATTCATATTCACACACACATTCTTATAGTCTAATCGGCAACTCAGAACATATAAGACTTTGACGAGAACTATTGATTAATTAAGATTTATATTTGAGGTCCAGGCATTCTTATTTAAGCCATTTGGTATCCAAATGGCTTAAATAAAATCATCGGAATGACTGGGATCCGAACCCGCGACCCTTGGTATACAAGACCAGCACGCTAACTCCTACACCAAGCCAGAGGGCATATTTAATTAAAAATTAGAATTATTAGAAGTTTATACAAAATTTTTCGAAACAAAATATGTTTATTTTCGTATTTCAATATAGCGACTAATTAAATGCGTTAAAAACTTTAATTAAAATGTCATTTTGATAAGATACTAAATGAATTTATTTCAGCAAAATTTTTAATGACGTAGTATCTAATTACTCATTATTTCAGTAGTTTTTTTTTTTTTTTTTTAAGAATGTATTTAATTTCCTTCTTTTTCTTTTGTGTCACTATTGAAGATTAATGTTTTATTAACGGAAATAAATGACAGACAGCCTTTGTATGAAAGAAAATGGAACATGAAAAATCTTTTGTGGCAATT
The DNA here is from genome assembly GCA_023213315.1 of Euborellia annulipes. Lineage (NCBI taxonomy): Eukaryota > Metazoa > Arthropoda > Insecta > Dermaptera > Anisolabididae > Euborellia > Euborellia annulipes. The sequence goes on from JAKCPI010004212.1 coordinate 16,924, forward strand.
CAAACTTTGATTAGAACTTTGCACGGGCACAGATAGATTCGTAGGTGCCCGTAGAGTGCGATAACGAAGGAATGTTATGGCCATATCGTTAGAGTATTATGTAATCGAAGTCGTATAGGCACACTTGATCCTAAATATAAGATTTAATAAAAGGTCAGGTTTTGTAAAGTTTGTAAATTCTTTACATAAAGAAAAAAAAATTAAATTCTTTCAAAGGCAAGGCTACAAGTTCGGAATCTACGATTCATAAATGAATTGTTATACCAGTGAAGAAGATATTAATCAGAATTTTGTTGTATGGCTAGCATATAATACATTGTTTATGAAAAGGAAGAGCAACTCATTGACGTGCAATGAATTAAAGGAAGAATAATTTATAAAATTTATTCATTACATTTATACTTATTAATCATAACCAAGACGACAAATAAGATTCAAATGATTATGATATGATTATATATCTACTAATAAAAAAAATATATTTATATAGGGCCTATTAAAAAAAAATCTGGTGTGATAGTCACAACTTTCGATTACCGAAGGTAAGGCTACAAGTTCAGCCTAGACCCTGGCTAGGCGGGCTTTGCGACTAGTATATTACCTAAAATATTAATATTAATAATTTTTTGACTGACGCACAGCACACAACTTTCTCTTACCTTCGGTAATCGAAAGTTGTGTTCTGAGCTTGTCACACCAGATTTTCTTTTGTTTTTTGTGTCGACATGTATTTAGTTTTCGACAGTACGGTACATTCGATTTTCAAGATGTAAAATTTACAAATAGGTCTATGTGAAAATATTTATATTTTGATACCATGGCAACCATTTCTTTTCTATGGAGTACAAGAGTAAAGTGGTCTTCAGAAGATTTCAATGACAAAATGAGAATATACATTTTAAAGAGAATCTAAAAAAGAATTGATTTTTCAATTTAAAAAAAAATCGTTGAAGCGAATTTTGAGAAAAACGAAAAAAAAAAAAAAAAAAAAAAAACTGAAAAAGTGCATCAGTAAAGTACTAGTACTCTTTGGTCGATTTTGTTCAAAAGCTTCGTGTCACATCCCAGGGAGGTGCCTAACTTAAATATAAAATTTCAACCTCCTAGCTCTTTCCGTTCTTGAGATATTTTGTTCACAGACACACGAACACACAGACACACAGACAGACAAATTTTAAGGGGTGCACTTTTTTCTGACATCAATGCTTCTAACATATTCTAAACAAAATAGAAATTAATACTCCATTTATGGTGAGTGACGCACAGAGTCCTCTAAGAATTTTTTATTTATTTGACTCTTTATTCGACACTGCATGGCATTCAATTCTTAACATTAGCATCACTCCCATGAGCAGGAAAAAACATTCTACGTCAAAATTTGAATAAATTACCTAGACCTATTATCATTCACCTGAAGTTCAGTCATCACTCTATTTGTACCATCCCGAATAAATTTGAATAAAAACCCAATTATCGCTATCACTAAATTTCATATTTTTTCTTTCTAAAAAAAAAAAACTGTCCAACTGAATATAAAAAGTGCATAGTATTTTGTAAAAAAAAAGTCAGGGACTGGATAGTCATAAATTATTTATCTAGGATCATTTATTCTCTTAACCTAACCTTATCTGTCTTGATAAAGCTTCTCATCAAAGAAAACCGCATCAAATTTGGAAAAGTCGTTCCCTAAGGGGTTTGCGGTCTGACTTTCTCGAGATGTCCATTTATTAAGTTTAGAGATTGCGGTGTAGGTTTTAGGTGAAACATTTTAAACTGAGGTTGTGTTTATATGTGGGGTTTCACTGGGTTATGTGAGTAAAAACAAAAGTTTATATTATACTCGATATATTTCGGGATATTATCCCATCTTCAAGAGTTACAAACGACAGTCGTTTGTAACTCTTGAAGATGGGATAATATCCCGAAATATATCGAGTATAATATAAACTTTTGTTTTTACTCACATAACCCAGTGAAACCCCACATATAAACACAACCTCATGTCCATTTATCGTATGATACTTCCATTTATTTAAAATAAGTTATAGCCAATTACTAAAAAAAAATCACACCTAACATTAGAGATATATATTATTATCATTTTTATCATGTATTAGTTCTGAAATTCTCTGAATAAAATCGATTTCTTTTTTCCCTCTTTTATACAGTCTTATATAAAATTCATATCATTTTACCTTTTTTTTTTTTTTTTTTTTAGTATGCGAGTCTTAACCATCTTTTCAAACTCAAAAAATTGTATAAATTCAACTTTGAATTTTTTTCTCACGCTTAGAGAATCCCCCGAGTCCCCCAAGTCACAATTAGTGACGTTTTGGCCAGACCCCTCCCTCCCTAACGCGTTACTTAATATGTGGACGACCCCTTTACATTTCTATATAATACCGTGCCAGGACCTCTGAACTAAAAGCGACTTACTCTATCAATAGCAAATTTAATACAAAATTATGATTAAATATTTTAATATTAATTTTCAACAAGTATTAATTCAACTAACATAAAAAAAATTCTAATACAAAAATATTATTATTTCTTCATTTAATATTGAAAATAATTGATTTTTTTTTAAAGGTGAGTTAATGAATATTAATCAAAATAATCATGGTTAGAGATGATTGAATTTAATTTAAAACATTTCATTCCCAATTGTATGACAATATGAACTGATTTCAATTTATTTTCAGATTAATTTTATTCATATATAAACGCTCTTCAATTAATAATTTTTAGATTGGTTCTTATCATTGCTTTACAAAAAATTTATTAATAAGCGCTCATAGTTTTAAGATTCATACTTTTAATATTTTACCGGTTAGATGTAAAAAGGATTCGATTGATAGGAAAAGAGGATGTCAGCCAAACAGAATAGCCTCTATCAAATGAAAATCCCAATTTAAGAAAATGTTTCGCCTTTAATTAGAAAATGCCATCTTCAGCTCTTATGAGAATATTGTAAATCTCATCGAAAGGCAGATAAAGTTGTAATATATTTTAATTTTATATAAAATTTTGTATGTTAATTAATATATAACAACTTTACCTGCATCTCGATGGTGAAATACATTGAAATGGCCAATATTCTCATAAGAACTGAAGTTGGTATTATCTAATTAAAGCCGAAACGTTTTCTTAAATTGGGATTTTATTTTGATAGAGGCTCTTCTGTTTGGCTGTCATCCTCTTTTCCTATCAATCTAATCGTTGGACAGCCAATTCTCTCATCGAACATCGTAAAAAGGATTAATTAAGACTTAAAAATTTAAAGAATTTCATTTTATTTTACAAAAAATCATTTGTTCATATCGAGTCGGGTTAAATTGGTTGCGGACGGCCAGGGGTTCCCAACTATCGCCCCTTCTCAAAAACATCTTTTTATATAAAAACAGGATTAAAAAATATATTATTTTAAATTTTATATATAAAGCAAAAAGTTGTAGAAGATCATTAAATATTACTCTACAGAATATGTATAAAAATTTTGCGAAAAAATCAAGAAAAGTATTAATTAATTTAATACATTTTTAACTACTGTATATTGATTATTTATTATCTATTTTTTAATTACTATTTCTTTTATATTTTTATATTTTTTTATTAAATAGTGATCTTACGTTTTGAAAAGAGAGTTTTCTTTATATATTGATACATATAACGTGTGTGTAAATCAAACTTAAAAAAAAAAATAATAATTTTTTCCAATACAAATTTTTTAATGGCTCTAAAGTTTTTCTGCCAGAGTTTTTTTAATCTTGTTCTACTTTCATAAGATTTTTATAGGTTTCCGAACTATCCTGTTTTTTAAGCGTCTTCTTACAATATTTTCTCTGGAAATAGATAAGACTTCTCGTTCGCACGCGGAGTATTTTGTCTTGAAAGACTGGAGAAAATTTAATTTGTTCCAAAATTTATTTAATTAAGATCATTTATTAGTCAATATTATAGAATATTTTATATCACAATAAAATGTTTCTTGGATCTTTTTAAAAATTTTAAATTATAATTAGTGATAGGTAAAAGGTTCAGACAAGGCAGGCGCTCTACCAACTACGCCAAGTCCGGGGGCATGGGCGTCCGCAGGGGGGGCAACCAGGCACTTGCCCCCCCCTGGAAAATTAAAATGATACAAAAAAATGTATAAAACAAAAAAAAAATACAAAAAAACCTTTCTCAGTACACATCCACCTTGCCGCGGTGAGAAAGCTTTAAATACTAAGGGATGTATAACGTTATTAATATCAAAATACGTTTTTTTAACTTATCTGGAAGTGACTTACCCCCCTCTGCAAAAAATCCTTGCCCCCCTGCAAAAAATCCTGCGGACGCCCTTGTCCGGGGGCAATGTAAAATTTATAAACATGGGAAAATATTTATATTTTGTTACCATGGCAACCATTTCTCCTATCTTTCCTATGAAGTACAAGAGTAAAGTGTGCTTCAAAAGATTTCAATGGCAAAACGAGAATATACATTTTAAAGAGCATCTAAAAAATAATTTGAATTTTAATCAAAATCGTTTGAGCGAATTTTGAGAAAATTGAAAAAAACTGAAAAAGTTCATCAGTAAAGTACTAGTAGTTTTTGACCGATTTTGTTTAAAAGCTTATTTTCACGCCCTCAGAGGGTGCTTAACTTATATATAAAATTTCAACCTCCTAGCTCAATTTCTTCATGCTTTAAATTGGATACAGACAATTCAATTCAATTCAATTTCGACATCGAATTTTTGACATGAATCCAATACTTTTCTCTCTCTATATATACTGTATATGTATATTAACATATACATAGAGGTAAGAGAAAGCAAAAAAAGTCAAAGTTAATAAATACAAATAGAGGAAGTAGGTCTACTTTGATGGAACAATAATTAAATTAATGATAAATTTATTTAGTATTTTTCACAGCTGTAGTATTTTTGTGCTTCATTTGGAAAATTTAGTTTGTTTTAAGACAATTAACAATATTTTTTTTTTTTCTAAAACATTCACACTTTTTTCTCATTCACACTCACACTCACACACACATTCACTCAGTCTTTTCGGCAACTTAGGCCATTTAAGACTTTAGACGATAACCGTTGTAATTAATATATAAATTGTGGGTTCAGGCATTTCTATTTAAGCCATCTGGTATCCAAATGGCTTAAATAAAATCATCGGACTGCCTGGGTCCGAACCCGCGACGTTTGGTATAGGAGGGAGGCGCTCTACCTACTACGCCAAACTCGGGGGCATTAACAATATTTGTGATGTGTATATTCTTGGAGAACTATACCATGACAATAAAACTTAATTGTTATAGGCCTATAGAAAGGAAAAATATTCCCAGGAGGTCTTGATCTCAAGTGGACCTGAATAAAAGATTATATACGAAGTAAATTATCTTCAAAGAAGACTTTTTTACTCACTTCTTTCTTTCAAACCCGGTTTCTTTTTCTCTTACTTGTAAGCTGGTTCATATTAAATATTATTATTATTATTATATAAAATGTAATTTTCTTTTAGTATTCACTTTTAAGGGATTTTTCGGTTTCTAATATACGATTACTTTCTTCTTCATCGACTGAATGCGAATCGTTAAGCCGATTACACCATTACAGATTTTCCTCCAATGGCGCAATGCAGTCATTTTGAAGAGATAGGAAAAATTTAATTAATCAGTAATATAATGACATGATACTTTTCTCTAATAGAATTTAAAAGGCTTAACTAAATTAATTAAAATATAGGCCTTCAGGATCGGATTGCTAGAATCAATGAAAATCATTTCTTATTGTGACTCACTATATTTGTTATTTAATTTTTTTAAGACAAGGAATTTATTAGTCCTATTTATAATAATTTTGCAAATAAGTTTTGTGACGATATTAAAACATCAGGTGAAAAAGATCCTACTAATTAAAGTTTTAATAAATATATAACACCCTTTTTACTGAATTGGATTACCATCATCATCATCATCACATCGATTTTAAATAATTTCCAATTATATAAAATATTTCTCTAGGGGTTTGAAATTGTAACCAAATAACAAAATTAGAGTATGCATTATTTGATATAGGTTTATTTTTTTCGAAACCAAATAAATAAAAAAAAAAAAAAAAAAAAAACATTTGATCATCCAAATGAACTTTATTGAATGACTAAAGAGGCTGCTCTTGAAATAATTATGTAGGCAGCGGATAAAACTATTTGCATATTAAGAGCATTCAAGCGGTCATTCAATGGAATTTTTTCGTTAATCATATGCTATTATTACTTGGATTACCAAACATACAACTAGAGCATTGCACGGATCGAAAGTTTTTTTTTTTTTTCTTTTCGAACTCCCGCCTGTACTCAGCTCGTAATTTTTTACTAGCCTCTAAACTAGTATGTGAATTTTTCAAGATTGATTTTCTCTTGCTATTTTTACAAATTCATTTAATGTCAATTTTGTTGTCAGGGATCATTTAGATTTTATATATATTACTAGTCGCAAAGCCCGCCTCCGGTGTGCAAGTTTATTGCCATTTTGGGATATTTCTTGTTGCAATGCAAGTGTTAAGATGTTAAGGAAGGATCTTGAATTCAAGCGAGGCGAGGCTACCGACTGGGCACAGCACAAAAGGGTCTATTTATGACTGTTTGAAGGATCAGTCTTAGGCGTGCTCTCTTTTTTCAATCGGTGTGTAGCTAGTGTGTAGGGGAGGGGGTGCATCTTTTTTAATATCCATTTTATTATTTTATTAAATGCCTCAACATAACTGGAAATGGGGTTGGTCACTCGTAGTTTTTACTTTCTCACAGATGGCGTGAATTTTTCAGTTTTTTATTTTAATTTCAAGTTTGGAAGGGGGCAGCTGCTCCCCTTACCCCCCACTGGATACCCCCATTACTACAGAGACCATTCAATCTTAAAAATCTTTTGAAAATAATTTTATATCGGTGGCTTTCGGCGGGCGTTCAACAATCTTGTTGCTTTTGGGCCAACCATGCCGAGTTTCCCCGAGTAAAATGATTAAAAATGATTGAGGGATCCACACACCCGCAGCAGGTCTGCATAGTGAACCTTGAGGGACACACAGGGATATATATACACGTCCACACCAGTGACACACATTTTTCTTCTAGTCACTTTCGATCTACTGTGTGTCTCTGGTGCGGGCTTGTGTATCCCTGTGAGTCCCTGGTGTGGACGTGTGTATCCCTGTGTGTCCCTCAAGATTCACTATGCAGACCTGCTGCGGGCGTCCCTCGATCATTTTTAATCATTTTTACTCAAGTAATTAAAATTTTAACTTTTATTGACCTAGGCCCGCGCCGTACTTACCAGTAGGTGCAAACTCGTTGCGGTACAAAGAAGCCTCAAAAGTAAAATAAGTGATATATAGAGTCTATATATAATTACTTAACATAAGGACGCTAAAAATACTAGGTGCGGGCCTACTTGTAAATTCATTTGTTTTTATTTTAAATAAGCTCTTATGTAATTAATTCATCTTTTTTTCTTTATTGCTATTTACACTTTTTATCAATTAAGTGCCTATCTAAACGAAGTTATTCACTATTAAATGTATAAATCACAAATTCTTGACCTTGATAGATGAGACACCAAATAAACAATTAAATAGAGGACATTTTTTTTTCATTTAATGTATCTCTACTATTATTATATTTTTTTTTATAAACAAAAATTAACATATGCAAATGAATCATTTCCTCTTCATCAGTCTATAAAATATTTCTAATACATTCCTTGAGGGTTTCATTTCAAAATTATTTCTCCAAAATCAATTCAGCATTCAGTGAATTACATACAAATAAGATTTGAAGAAATAAAACCAAAACTTTCGGCCGGCCGAAACGTGAGTTTGAAAAGGTGGGATGAGAATTGGGATACGAATTGCTCCCTCATCCGCCCTATTCTCCGGATTTAGCCCCGAGTGACTATTTCTTATTCCCAAACCTGAAAAAATGGCTCGGCGGAAAGAGATTTGATTCCAACCATGAAATCATCTCACAAACAAATACCTATTTTGATGCCCTCAACAAATCATATTTTTTGAAAGGGATAAAAAAAAATTGGAGAAACGTTGGACAAAGTGTATAGAGCTCAAAGGAGACTAAATTGAAAAATAAAATAATTTTTTATCCAAAAACCTTCATTCAAAAAGTCACGGACCTGCCCCAGATATAGAGACGAAGCCTAAATTTATTATAAAAATCTGGTGTGACTGGCGCACAGCACACAACATTTTCTTACCCTTCGGTAAGAGAACGTTGGGCACCCTGCTATCACACCAGATTTTTTTAGTCGAAACGAATGCTTCAACATCAGTAAAGTGAATTTCAAGCAATTTTCACGAAAAATTTCACTGATATATTTTTTAACGAGCATCAACAAAATATTTGATATATGAATAATAATCAATATGATTGCAGCGACTTTTGAAAAAATCTAAAAAAACCAAAAAAGTGCTTCAGTAAAGTACTAGTACTTTTTGGCCGTTTTGTTCAAAAGCTTATTTTGAGTGTCTGGGAGGGTACCTAACTTGAGTATAAAATTTCATTCCGGTAGCTAAATTCCATCATGTTAAAATTTGTTACCCTCACACAGACAGACCAATTTGCGGGACCCACTTTTTTGGACTCAGGGGACCTCAAAACATACTGTATATCCATCAAAATCTCGATATCGAATTTTTGACATGATCGCAATACTTTCTCTATATATTTCATATATAGTATAAGAGAAAGTAAAAATATATGTTTGGTACACGAGTATGTGTCTTATTTTAGAAATCATTAAAGGCCATTTCTCTTCAATTTCTTGATATATTTCTAGGAAATGATTAATTCAAAGACCTGCACGTAATTTTTACTTTTTAAAATTAAATAAGTCTTTAATTTCAATGAAATTTTAATCGAAAAAGAAAAATTCTTTCTAATTATTCTATATGGAATTTGCAGACTTTGGAATAATTTAATTCTAATTGTTTCATTCTCGTCAGCCCCTGCCCCCCCCCCCCCACCCGCCCACCCATCCTTCCTCTCTGCTTCACGAAGCAAATGTACGAATAATTACGAATAAAAATTAATTGCCCAGAGAATTCAATCAATTGGATTTCAACACTCAATCAAATGTTTATTCAAACGTTCGCTTCGCGTTCCTTAATTGACTTGGATTGATTGCAAATCCAACTATATACAGTATATTTTCCAAAATAACTTTAAATAAATTTGCCTAAATTTCTTGTTCAACTTGTTGACTTATGTTTTTCGAATGAAGATTAAAAGAAAAGTAAAATATAAACGGTAATTAAATGAGAGGTATTTATGACTCCTAAACAAATATTTATATATTTCATTTACATTTTATTATAAAAGATGGAAGAAAAATACTGTAGGCCTATTTAATTTTATATGCCTAAAAATATGCTTATGTTAAGAAAAAAAATTTATGGATTCAAGAAATAATGAATAAAACTAGCCGCGTCGCCCGCCTTCGGCGTCTAGCCAGGGGGCTACGCCCCGAGGCCAAAAAAATTTACTCACCCCATAAGTTTCAAATAATAAGAAATATTATAACTGCGGCGTATCGCGCGACTTTTGCCTCGCAACACGTCCACACCAGTCATGTTGCACGACTTTTGTCTCTTGTATCCCATTTCCATGAGAGACAAAAGTCACGCGACTGCTGTGAAATCATAGAAATAAAGCTATGGATTGACGGGGAGGCTGTGTACATTTTAATAATCTAAACAATAAATTATATATTTTGTTGATTTGACAATAGTACATTCAATTAAGCAGCACCCATAAAAGAGTGTCAGTCAGATTCCCTTAGAACGACTTTGATCAGAGGCGACATTTTTTTCCATATGAATTTTTTTTTTTTTTTTTTTTATTAAAAAACATTCACACTTTTTTCTCATTCACACTCACACACACATTCACACAGTCTTTTCGGCAACTCTGGCCATTTAAGACTTTATACGATAACCGTTGTAATTAATAAATGTATTTGGGGTTCAGGCATTTCTATTTAAGCCTTCTGGTATCCAAATGGCTTAAATAAAATCTTCGGACTGCCTGGGTCCCAACCCGCGACGTTTGGTATAGGAGGTAGGCACGCTACATACTACGCCAAACCGGGAGAATTTTTCATTTGATTTTTTCTTCATCTCTAAATCGAAGCCGTTTGGGAATTCAGAAAACTGCAATTTAGATGTATGACAAAACTGAAATCACGAATCGACAAAATTCTCACTCTATATTTTATCTTTCTATAAGTGTTTGTTTTTTATAGGGTCCGACCGAAATAAGATTTTCAGCCGAAACCGAAACCGAATATTCGGCCTCAACCTTAGTTTCGGCCGAAACCGTAACCGAAACCGTAACCGAAACCGAAACTTGTATTTCCTATAAAAAAAATTTATATTTTTTTTTTGAAATTTTTTCCCCTCCGTGAAAATCATTTTACCTTTTTTTTAGGGAGACAAAAATTTTTTCTCCAATTTTTTCTCCTTCAAGTGCAAATCATTTGACCTTTTTTTTTAAAAGTCAAGTTTCGGCTACTTTTTGGCCGAAACCATGATTTTTGGCCGAAACTGGCCGAAACCGTAACCGAAACCGAATATTCGGTCGGTAGTTTTTTAATTAAAAAAAAAAAAATATTTACTTTAACCAAATAGTAGAATAAATAAGAAAATTGATTTCAATTTTCTTTACAAACAACTTTGATTTGAAACATTTTTTTTCCTTCTCTAGATGTATTGGAAATGTTTTTTGGAGTAGTTTTTGATGAGATCATAAGGTGAAAATTGAACCCAATGAATAGAAGTCGATTTTGGCGATTTTCCTTTTTTTTGGGATATGTTACAAGTGACAAAAGTAAAAATCGGAAAATTCTTTCTAATTACACAAACTTATTAGTGTTTTTTCAAATGAATTATTTATTTCAATTATGCTTATGTAAATTTCTCAAAAAATAGATAATTAGGGTAAATAATAATCTCCCAATATTTTGTCTAGTCAAGAACTTAACTTATAATCTTATTTATTTTTAATTAGTCGTAAATCTACTAGATAACAAAATCCTTCTAGACGTTAATTTCAACTGTCAATGCATAAATTATAAAGTTAGTAAATTTTCTATTATGAAATTAGATTTGAATATATAGTTATTTATGATGAATCTCACTCTTCATCCTCAGACATCACCCCTTACCCTCACACTAATTTATCATCCACACGGCTTTAGTTTAATTATTCCAAACATCAGGATAAACAATCTAGGGAAAATCCTTATTTGAATGGGATTAATAAGATTAATAGATTTCAATGGTGTCAAATTAACTTATAGAGAGAAAATGGATGGACAGACATATGTGCATCTCTCGGCTGCTAACATTGCAGTACAAACAACCCAATCAGTTGTAGTTGTGCATGTTGTTGAGTTTGCTCTTTACTCTTTAGTTGATGTTCAATACATTTGAGTAGAGAATGCAATTGAAAAGCACTGCGCAAATAAATTAGCCTAGTATAGAGAATTTATTTGATTTTTACTAGTATTTTAATTAAAAAGAGTTTTTATAATACAGAAATTTAAATGTGCAAAGTTATAGAGTAAATCAGTGTCTAACATATAATAGACAGTACCAAACAAATTAGGTTATCCACATCAGGGGCGTATTTAAGGAGGGGAAGCCGAGGTCCCCCAATTTTTTCAAATCTATATACATATTTACGGATATATGGCCAATATCTATATTTTTGTATGAAAAAGTGCGTAGCATAAATAAAATAAATTAAAAAAAAAAATTAAATATATTAATATATTGATATAAGCATTTTTTTAAATAAAACTTTTGTCTTTGAGAGGCTCAGGTATATCCGGTATTTTTAAAATATTTTTGTGTATGAGGTAGGAAGGAATATTTAAAAATGAGTTCGAGCCCCCCCCCCCCCCCCCGGAAAAATTTCTATATACGCTCATGACCCACATCTACCCAAGATCTTTATGTTCAAAGAAGCATTGAGTAGTCTACAAATAGGAAAATTGAATAAAAATATCATCTTATATGTTTCGATATATTTATTGGTAGCCTATACTTGGAAAAATTTTAAGATATAAATACTTGATAAGAAATAATACAAATGGAGTATTTGAAATACTTACTGAAGATAATAAATTAAGTGTCAAAATACCAATGAATATTTTGAAACATAAGCTGAACTTTTGATTCCTAGAATAAGATGCGAGACCTATACCTCCACGCTTTAATAGAGGAACAAATATTGTTAGTTTTGAAAGTTTTTTATGTTATAAGTTTTTACTTTTTTAAAATTTTATATTATTAGAAATGATGCACTACTACCTGATTTCTTAAATTATAATAAATACAATAGAATCCATTAAGAAATTAAATATATTTTCTTCATTACATTAAGCTAATGAAAATTTCTATAAATAACGTTATTATTCATTTATGTTTATTCTATTTTCCCAAATGACATTGCACATTAATAATGTGCAGTATATCATTAATTGTTAAAGAATTCTTTTTTAACAAAACACAATTTTTTTAAATTTATCTATAAGTTTTTTTTTTATCTTTAGACATATAAAATTGATATACCATGGTAAATGGTTATCCGCCTATATTTATTTAAATTAATTGCAAGTTAAAAAAAATAAATTGTGAAAGTGAGAAGACCTCTCGCGACCCTTGGAACATATACCAGTAGAGACTGACTATTTAAAAAAGATTCTTTAATTACAACGACAAATTAATTATTTCATTAAAAAATAGTTAATTTCGTACATTTTGGATATGAAAATTTTTTTTTCTATACTAGGCGGCGGCAAATTTTCTCATTTAAAAGTTCTTTCATTAAAAATAAGAGAAAGTAAAAAATTATTTCATTTCACATTTATATTTTATAATTGAACACGAAATTGTCGTCTTTAAATTCATTTTTTTTTTTTTTATTTATATTTATTTATAAAGTTGCGAAATTGAAAAATGCAAATGAATTGAAATGTTTTTTTAACTCATTAGATGAGAGTGAAAGGGAGATGAGTGTCGATTAATCCCCTTCGATTGGAAATAACTAAATCAATAATTAAAATTTTTTTTATATTATCCAATAACTCAAGGCAAGCAATTTAAATAAATATTAATAAATAATTTTAATAACCGGATTTATGAATAAAGTGATCGTAAGCTGAAACAGAAAATAGAAAAAATCTAAATAATTGAATAAAAAACAATTATCAAGAAAATAATAACATAGCTACATATTAAGTATTATTGATAACTATTATTAATATAAAACCAACATCCATAAATGTGTATCGTTATTGCATGCACCTCCTGTTTCTAGACATACTGTAATTAATTTTTTCATTCATCCTAAATCACTTTTTTAAAATAATAACATTTTAGGATTATATTGGAGAGCTGTTTGAAACTAAACAGTAATTCTAAAATTATAAATTACTTGCAATGAAAAAGAGTAAACTCTTTTCATCCAAAGGGGGAAAGGGGCTTGCTGGATCAATCATCCCCATGGGATCTGAACCAAGATTAAATATTTTAGTATATATTGGGAAGAGAAAAAAAAGACTTTAAAATAAAATTTATATCAGCAAATTGGTATGTCTGTCTGTCTGGGTGTAACGATTTTAAGCATGAAGGAATTGAGCTACTGGATTTAAATTTTATATTTAAGTTAGTTACCCACCCTCCCGGACACTCAAAATAAGCTTTTGAACAAAATCGGCCAAAAAGTACTAGTACTTTACTGATGTACTTTTAGGGTAACAGAATATAAATCTTTTTCTTTTTAAATTAAAATTCATATAGCCCTCAGGCCTTGGTTAGCGGGCTGGCCTTCTGTACCAAGGGTCGCGGGTTGGCACCCCATTTTATGAGAGAATTTATTTCAATTTAATTGCTTACCAATAAATAGGGACGGGGTCTAAATGACCTCCGTTGAAAAAAAAAATCCTTAAATATAAAAAAAAAAAACAACATATAAAAATCAACTATTATTACATGCTCTTTAAAAAGTATACCATTAAAATTTTACGTTAAATTTGTTTGAAGTACACTTTACTGATGTTCTTTTTCAGTTTTTGTCGATTTTCACAAAATTGCCTTAATTATTTTGATTAAAATTCATAAGTCAACAATTTTTTTTATATGCCCTTTAAAAAGAATATCAGTAAATTTTTCGTGAAAATTGTTTGAAATACCTACACTTTTCTGAAGTATTTCAGATTTTTCAAATTCATTTTCAGGCTCTTTCTTCTATAGAGCCAATGTTAAATCCCTATGGGGGTTTACGTGTTAATTTCGATTCAAAGGGTCCCCCTTTGAAACTTTTTTCACATTTAAAAAAAATTTTTTCCAATTCTTATGAAATTTTGTATTTATTTAGGATTCTATATTGTATATAAAATATCCAAATATGAGATTATAGTTTTGAAAAATAACCATAGTTTATGTCAAGCAGTCAAAATTTAAACTGCACAGAGGCTATGAAAATTTTGAATCAAATGACTTGAATTTTACTTTTTTATTTTTTATTTATGAAATGCAATTAGTCAAGTTAACTAAGGTGCTACACAAAAATTGGAAAAAAAATCTGGTGTGACATGCAAGGTGCACAACTTTATCTTACCTAAGGGTAAGAGAAAGTTATGTGCTGTTTGCCAGTCATACCAGATTTTTTTTCAATCAAGTTAAAAGAATAGGATTAAAATGGTGAGGAAAGCCAGAAGTAAATATTAAAAAAAAATTAAAAATTCTCTATCACATAAGTCAATTCGTTTTTATTTAATATTTCAGATGAATTTTTGAGTTTAAAAGTAATTAACTAATTTCTTCTTTTAAAATATAAATACATTTTTTTAAAAGCTTGTCTTGCTTGCTTCATAACATCTGACGGTTTTTAAAATAACATTTCAAAGAAAAGAGTAAATAAATATTTATTCATACAAATGTATATAGGCCTATATTCTATTTAAGGAAAATAAATGCAAAAATATTTTACTAATATAAACTTAAAGGAACACGGAATTGGTAATTGGAAATTAAATTACAAAACGTGAGGGCTATTCCCCTTGGTATAATAAATAACACAAAAGAAGAAATTTATTTTTATGCTAACTTTTTGATGAATAAAAAAAATTAATTAATGTAAAATACAATCCACTGATAACGGAGAGTTTTTTTATTTAATATTTATCAACTTAGAAAGGCGAAAAGGGTAGATACCCCCGGAATCGAACCAACGATCTGCCAATTTATATTCAGCATGCACTACCACTAGAGCATAAAACCGCACTGGACTATTTGATTTTAATTCGGTGTAATTATCAATCATAACGGTCTGACGGAATTTCCCTGTTGATTAGAAGCATTCTAGATAAATAAATCTTACTTTTTCACAATTATTAAATAATAAATTATATCTAAAATACAGATGGTCGTTAAGATGCGCGTCTCGGGGTGCTAATTTTGGGAGATTCCAGCGGCCACAATTTTGAAGCTATCGACCTCAAATTTTTCTTAAAATTAAAGCTATTTAAAATATCTACAACTTATAGAAGCTCTTTTTTTGATTTTCGAAAAAATAAATTTTTTTTTAGATTAATCGCATTAAATAAAAGATATTTTTTAAAATTTCTCTCTACATCTTATAGATAATTAAATTAGTAATCATTGTGTAAAAAAATAATTGATTTTTTACCCTCAATTAATTAGCTGGAATCTTTAAAAGGAAATGGAATAAATCCCTTGTATTCCTATGGGAACTAACGCCATTTCTTGCCGCCTCGAGTAACTCAGTTGTCAATCGTCTTCTAACGGCTTTTCGAGACGCGCACCTTAAGACTTTTTTTTAACACTCAGCAAGACAATACATATAATTAATACTTATCAAATCAGAGAGCCGAAAACAGTAGGTTCCGCAGGGAGTTGATATTTTTATTTCTTATAAATAATGTTCATATAGGCTACACCCTGGGATATAAAACTTCCAATAGTGTATCGAATTACTGTCTGAAGTCATCGTTATATTTTGTTTTAAGTCTTTTCGGCATTTGTGGCTATATAGAGTTTAAACAATATACAAATATTCCAATATATACAGTATATTAAATATGCAGGCACATATATTAACATTAATTAAGACCATTTGGCATCAAAAAGATTTAAATAAATATCAATATTGACATTTGTTAATATCTCTAGTCTCTTGGCCACCAGGTGAATCTTTATATTCTTAAATTTATTACAATTATAAAAAAAAATTTTATTAATATTATAATTAAAAAATAAATTTTTTTCTAACGATAAACCATATTCGAAATAAAATTTATATTCATTTAATAAAAAAAAAAAAAAAACAACAGTCGCCTATCTTATACTGACAACTATTCAAGATGCTTGCCTGTTGATCTGGTTGCCTATCATTGGGCGTAGGAAAGGATATCTAACTGATGGGTTTCCCATTGTAATGGGCTTCATTATAACTTTATAAATTCTCTGTTCTGTAAATCATGAAACAAGCTCTCTCAGCTCACAATTCCCAAGCGAGTTTCGAAATTATTCGAAAAACGCATAGTCTATATCTCTCTCATTTGTAAATGAAATTTCGCCTTTTTTTATTATTTGTTTATAAAAATTTTACTTCGTAAAATAAAACTTTTAAAGTGCCTGAGTGGCAATTACCTTGATTGGGTGGGATCTCTCCCTCATTCCGCGAATCTGCTCATCAATATTTTAATAAAAATATATCGTCTTATTTTAAAAAAAATTTATTTTATAAGGTGCATTTTAAGAATTTGAATTATAAATGAGTGATAATTATATTAAGGCCACTTTTCGAACTTGAATACATGTAAATTTATCTTACTTTATATTTTCTCTCAGGCATCGGAATTCTATAACTGTCTAAATTCCTTCCGCTTCTCTTTATATGATTAATTTATTTTAAAATGTAAATATCGTGGGTGCTTTAACAATTAACCTAATTAGAACAAGTGAAGTGTAAAACACTTGGCTGAAATAGAGGTGATATTTTGTCACAACTCTTGTGTGTGCCTGCCTCTAGGGACTCATCCTAATATGTGTTGACAAAATAAAACAGAAGCGGACAATTTATAGCCAAAGGGAATATAAATTTTTCATTAGATCTGACCATTGAAAATTGCATCTGAATTTATTTGATACTTTACTTGCTTTATAAAAGGAATCTCTTTTTAATTGAAATCGTAAAATTTCATAATAAGCCAATATATTCATTTAATATTACCTAAAATTTATTATTTAATTATAAATAAATCTTATTTGATATGTTTTAATCATGAAAATTCAAATATAGATTTACTCAAACAAATGATTATCATCTCTATTATTATTTTGATATTCAATCTAACACAAATTTCTCTTTTTTTTATGTAATTAAAAGCAAGATATTGGAATGCGATTAAATGGGGGGGGGGGGAAGGTAATTAAGACCAGGAAATGGCAGGCAGGCAGGCGATTCTGCTTGATAGTCATTTGATGAATAGCCATTGATATCTCCATCTCTCCCTCTCTCTCTCCCTTTGGAAAATAGTCAAACTCTATTTTACCATTAAATACTGATAAAGCTATTTCAAATATCTCCATAAGTTTATTTAGGTATTCTCTAATTAAATAAAATAAACATTATAAACTCTAGTTAAAATAAACAAACGAAATATTATATATACTACGGTAAATAACTATGAAGGTA